>PKRV01002133.1:165510-180432 GCA_003709505.1 Hyphantria cunea
AAAAAAAAAAAAAAAAAAGTGGATAGATAGCTGACTACTGACTGCCAAGCTATAGTGGTGGTCCTGAGTTCGATTTTTCTATATCTGGGGAGTAATTTATCTATAATATAGGTATTACATACGAGTAAATACGAAATGTGAAAGCTTAACATACGCGATTGCTGTGCTTTAGGTCACGATTCCCAAGTCGTACTGAATGTTTGTATGATCTGCAAATATTTGTTTCAGAGTTTAGGTGTTTTCAAATGGCGTATTTACAAAAAATAGTATATATGTATTTGTATCAGTTGTCTAGTACCCATAACAGAAACTCTGCTAAGCTCGGGACTAGATGGCGTTGTGTGTTAGATGTCCGAAATATTTATTAATTTATTATTAATTTAAGAAACATCCTGTTGTAGTCAGGTGGCAGGCGTCGCACCAGCGTTTCTTCAAAATAAAGACTATGTCTAAATAGCATTTCAATATATTTTTTCTATTGCTAAAAAAATTGTTTCACCTATCACTTTATTAGAAAAATACACGCAAAAATAATAGTAGATAGTATGCGTTCATGAAGCACATGTAGTTATTACAAAAATAAGCAACAATCAACAGAAAACAAACGCACCACGCTTCATTGAGTAAGAATATAGAACGTATGGTATAATGCCGTTCCCTTCATTTGCATAACACAATCCCAAAAACCAAACAAGGCTCTACTCACAAAATCCTTTGCCTCCTGGCTAATAGGAAATGAGAAAATTAATTAAGTGGGGGGACAAACACGGCCAATAAACGAGTTTGTTTGTTTAGGTACTTACGAAAAAAAAAATCGAGAACGTTTGCCGATTCTGTTTAAAGATGAGATCTCGTTGTCGTGTCCTCTTTGGTCAAATTTTTTGTTGCCTTTGTAATACTAGCTATGCATTTTTAGAAGCAAAATACCTGACGGGTAATTTCGTTTCTTTTGTAATGTATAAAAAGAGAAATAGGTTTTTATTTTTTCGAAAGACGGTCCCCATTATATGTCATCCACATTTTTTAAATTTTTTGTCATTAATTCCATCACGACGAAGACTCGAATACTTGGAATTAAAGACTTTAAATACTTGACATTGGTAGTAATAGCTGATCCGGCTGGTTACCATCTCATCAAAAGAAGAAGAAGAAATATAACAAAATTTGCAAAGTGACGAGACCAAAAGACAAGTTATTAAAGTACTTTAATGGACTGCTAGTCTGAAAGAATTGAAAACCAGTTAGGTTCATTAATGATTGCGTTAAATCTGTAAAAGACAATTTATGGTTTTTATCTTTTATATTCATCAGTTATAGAAATCAGACAAATAAGTTAAAGGCAAAGATAGAAAAAGTTTAAAAAAATATAGCTTAACTACGTATTTCTTTTTATAAAATTCATATAAACTATGTCACACTGGCCATTATAACGAATCTATTAACATCTCGTACGTTAAAATCGGTTCAATAATTGAGGTGTAACATACAAACATATCCTTCTTTTTGACATCGCTGTAGTCCGTAATAAGTGGTTAAATTAAAAACGTATATACTTTTCTAGCATTGTTCGTAATTACGATGGTAGAGTCTATAGGCATAATAAAAAAGATAGATAGATTTTAATACAGCTTCGATACAAAAAAATAAACGTGAAATAAATAAAAATAGTAAAACATTATTTTTAAAACAGCAGGGCTGAAGAGGTTAAGGTTTCAGTTAGGTTAAAATCAAGTTCATTACTCCGCCGTTCATTTACAGTTCTTACTAAAAAGTAATTTTTTTTCTAACACTAGCCATTAATCTTATTTCTTAATAAGATTAATGGCTAGTGTTAGAAAAAAATTTTGACTGGGGTTTGTTATTGTTGTAGTTATGTTAAATAACAACATGACATTCTTGTCTTTCTATATTCTTGGCTTGCTATTTCAATAATTAAAAAGTTTACAATGCGTTTGAAATAAGGATTGCCCTGCATTTGTCAACAACTTCAGATATTTTTATACGGTTTGCAAAAGAAACGAGGATTTACATTAAAACACTTTATTACAAAACAATGCATTTGATATTGTCAGAAAATCGATTAATGCCGTCATACTTTAAAAAAAATATAAATGCTAGCTTAGAGTCTTTGCCGCGCTTTTCAGAACAAAACATATTTTTTTTTTTAAATACTATCTTATACCAACACTACAAATCAATTCATTTTCATAAGAAAGTCATATTGCAGTCCATTTTCTGATCCATTTAGGGAGTATTTATATTATTTACATATTTAATATTTCTATTTATTTAGAATATTTATTTTATTTTTGGCACATTAAGTGTATATGATGTATCTGTCTAAATGTGGGACACGGTGTCACTGTAAAAATGTGTGAAAAAAATCTTTTTTCCCCACAATATGTTGGTACATAAGCCGCGTCGCATTCTATATACGTCTAATTGCAACCATTACCGTTCTCTCTAATGTGAGCCTTAAGCTCCGCCGTTGGGTCGTAATTGGACGACTCATAAAGGGGATGGTGGCACCGGAAAGGGGACGAAAAACGGGCGAGGGGCAAAGCGCGGGGGGAAGGCCAGGGAAATGTTATGGAAATGACGCACCGCCATTTCCACGTTTTTGTATTTGATTATCCTTTCAAGACAATATTTTGCAGGGTCCGGAAATTAATGAAGGCAATTTATGCGACACACAGCGTGGGCGCCGGGTTTTATTTAAATAACTTTTTTTATTATTTTTTTAAGCCGAGGGTTTTCGGGGCGACTGCCTTTTATAATTGGAGCGGTCTCTGCTTTCATTTTTTTTTTTGTTTCTGAGGGCTTATGAGAAAGAATTATGTTTCGAGGTTAGAATAGCCCGGGACCGGGTGCTTTGTTTTTGTTTATGCTTCCATATCTATGGGCTTATAACACCCGGGTGTTATACCGCTTCCAAGGGACGCACGATACTTTTTTATTTACACCTAATTTTGTCGAAATTGGAATTCTATATTGTGGATTTATTTGTGTATGACTCTTATTTTTCAAATAAATTTATTTCAAAAATGCTGGAATTAGCAATGAGTTTTCTTTTTATTTATTCGTAGAACATCTATTTTACGGTGTCAAAAATAATGAATAAATGATGATCACGAATTGTACCCCTTTCTGTTATTAGGTATATTTATTTATTTCATGATAAATTTACATGATTTTACATTAAATATTATGTTATTAGGAAATGTATCGGTATCACGTGGTTTGGAGGTCATCTTAAGCAGTCGGTCCAGGTTATTATAGGATAACAGTCGTGAAACTTAACTGAAGGCCTTTGAGCGGCTTGAAACGTCCAACGGCAAGATTACGTAGACACAACGTTTTCTTGCCCGTCCCCAACCCGCACTCGGCCAGCGTGGGGACGTATGGATTGATTGATTGAGTAATGTAACGAGTATTATGTCACATCACATCAACAGCCTTTAACAGTCCACAGGTGGACATAGGCCTCCGCTCAGAAAAAAGGTTTTGGCCTGCTATATCACGCTGGCCAGACTGGTTGGTACAGAGTTTTCCTCCTTTGCAATGATGTTGATCTGCTTAGTTTTCGCCCTTAGTTGACTCTTACGATAGCCATGTGATGAGTGGGGGAGGTGACACTCAATATTCCGTATATAATCCGTAGGGGCTTATAGTGGGCGATAAATCGATCTAGCTTTTTTATGGTATAGGAGGCCAACGAGCAGACGCATTGCCTGATGGTAAGCGATTACCGCTACCCCTGGAATACACGCAGCACTAGAGGTGTCACAAGTACGCTGCCGGCCTTTTAAGTAGGAGTAAGTTCTTTTCTTGAAGGTTTGAAGATCGTATCAAGGAAAGATCAGTCATCTAGGTAGTCTTCACTCAATAGTATGGGTTAGTAGACAAGTAGACCAATTCGTAATTATTACGTTGTAATAATCCTATGACTTTGACCATAAAACTAAACATAGGTTCTGACCTAAACCGGTCATTGTATTTTAAGTACCTTAACTTAGTTGAATTTAACAATTTGGGTTTATATTGACGAGTCTAGACACAAATCGTACAATTCAATTTAATTGTCAACAGTGGCATAGCTTGATACATTTGACGCACATATTTCTCATCCCAAACTACTTACTACACACACATATATATAACAAAACATTAATATGTTACACCCAGACCCATATCTGCACATATATATATATATATATATATATGTATATACAAGCAGGGCGATCACTTTTTTGGAATTTGACCAAAACCGCCCACGCTTAGTTCATGTTTATTGAAAGTAATAGAGTACCTGCGTGATGTCAAAGTATTAATAGAAACAAACACAAGATTTTAAGTACATTGTCGTTGTCGTTCTTTGGGACAGGCTCCTATCATCAAATATGAGAGATGTAGAATTTAGATCTACCGCAACATTAAAAAGTCGATGAAAAATTGCTCAGGACTGATATATTCTGTTGTGAAAGTCCGCTCGAACCATCACACTCAAGCCTCCTGAACTTTTCTTTTATTGCTTATGAAATTTCAATTGTTCAAAAGTAAAAAAATATATATTAAAAGCTTCCAATAAACTATGTAACTAAATGAAGTAGGTAATTGTTTCTATTTTCGCTACCAAGACTGTGACGTCACCAGAATAAAAGTCACATTTAACGCGGTTAACATATTTTCACAAGATCACCTAGTTCTCGTTGTGATTAGAAATGACGGCGAGAGATAGACAGGAGAAGTTTTGAGACAACAGAAAAAAAAAACATATTCTACGTATCACTACGAGTGCTCATAATTATATATTTCTATAAATACTAGCTGACTCGGCGAACTTCGTACCGCCATCTATAATTCCGTGAATATTTTCTACACTACCGAAAGTTGCTAAGGAGAGTAAAAATTTAGGACTAACTGTATTTTTTAATTCTACACCATAAAAAAATAACCAAAAAAAATTTGTACAAAAAAATCAAAATAAATAGAAACCTATTATCATACCTACTGAATATACATATAAAATTTCATCAAAATCGGTCATGCCGTTTCGGAGGAGTATAAACACTAAAACTATGACACAAGAATTTTATATATTAGATAAGTACTAGCTGACCCGGCCAACATCGTTCGCCATTTTATTGTGAATGTTTTTATTAATTTCTAGAAAAATTGTTTTAATATGTATTCATCCCCGGTCTAGCTTCTCACAGGTAGTGTACAGTCGTGAACTAAGAAAATATAACTCTGATGGTGTTCTTCAAATTTATTTTTATACAAACCTTGTTCTAAAAATAAGAAACACATAAAAAAAGATTTATTAAATTTGGTTCAACCGGTCGGCACATATGCGCCTACATTCATTTTGATGATTTAATTTTATTTATATCCATAGATATTACGTCTTTACATACATACTAATATTTTAATTCGAAATTAACTCTGCCTGTATGTCTGAAACGCTTTCACGGCTAAATCGCTGCCCGGATATCAATGGAATTACGCAAGTAGATACTTTGATTCTTGAGGAAGAATTAGGTCACTTTTTATCGCGATAACTGACATAAACGCAGGCAAAGCCGCGGGAAAAACTTCTTGTATTAAATAATAGGTACACGGTCAACTACCAGTCATTCCTATCGTAAAACTCATGCCAAGTTCATAATCAAAGTCAACAGCTTTTATTATATTATTGATTCTTATCCCTACGTCATATATTGTTTGAATTAATTGATAGAATTTATACACAGATAAGCCTGACCTATCACAGCATATTTCAGACATGAGTATATTATCGATCACGTAGTATTTGGACACTCTGTATCCCGTAAGATTAAGACGTGATTATATGCATCTTAGTGATAGGTTTTAGGATATATAATGTAGCTGTAGATCAATATAGTCAGTATCCTACGATACTACTTTGTGTGATCCATAAATTGTTGTTCTAAGTCTGGGTGTACTTTGTGTCCGTTTCATGTATGTTTGTAAAGATCCCCGTGACACAGAAATGTATTTTTAAAAGAAAAGAATGAAAGAGTATCATTAGCTACACATTACCATGTAAGTATCAAACTAGTGAAGAGCAGGAGTTCCGGCATAATAAATATTACTCTCATCGTGCTCACCGTAGTTGTTATTCTATCTAACCTACAAGTTCGCTATAACTCTAGTTACTTGTAGGTAATCTTGTTGAGACTGCTTTTAGAAATTAAACCACCCATTGCATTGAAGCTATTTAGTTTAGCAGTAAACTTATTAATGACAGTTCGTATTTCCAAACCTCGGAAAATATACCTGACAGGCAGGCTTAGTAATCCTATGTTGAAACTATATTTGCTTTTTTAGTTTTAAAGCCCTATTTTGACTAACATTTTGTTATTCTAACTACATTATACTCCGTTACATTATAGTGAAAATACTATTGTGGTTCAGCCCGTAGGTACGTATCTCAATATGTACGTAGGCAAACGATGAAAGCCAGTGCGCCGTCCGACGCCACCAAATCCCTCTGCTTAAAATTGTGAACCGTACCTTTTTATATATACAAAGCTCGCCATCTGCCCCTCGTTAAACACAAACGAAAATAACCCCTGTTGTAACAACGAAAAGGTTCCTTTGTAATCAACATCCACTCTAATAAACCTACATTAGAAACTTAACCATATTCTTTCCGCATTAAGGCTTAAATTCCCAATGGAGTATTGGGATGAAACTTGGAGGAAATTCGCATTATGTAATAAAAAACATTTATTTTGTCCGTTTCCGAGTAAATAGGACTCCTCTTCCCCTTATATACAATGATTTAGTGCGCGCGAGATTGTTTTGATAACTCCTTTCATATTTTGCTCGGCGAAGCGTTATCTTCGTAGGAAAATGTGAATATTACGCTTTTTAAAAATGAACCTTTTGTTTTTTTTATCTTGCTTTCACGTTTCTTTTCTTGGCATTTGGCGTTAGTTAAAGAGAACAAATTAAAACACTTCCTCTTTTCTATGGAAGCGTTCCACGTTTAAATTAAATTTTTCGAATGGAACACTGAACGAATTTGGATTATGCAATTTATCTCATCTTACGCATAAATGGTGTAACCGTGCCAGAATACCGGTACGCTCCAAAGTTTCATAGCATTATTCATGGCGCTTACTTTTAACGACATCAATGGATTTATTAAAGTGTATAGAATATTTTACAGTGGTTTGGTGCGAGTTTTGCAACCTGCAGCTGCTATTTCTTTTTGTGCGAATGATTGTCGGATTACCCCTTTCAATCTTGAGGACAATGTTGAAAACGCGTTCAGAAACCTGTTCTCGTGATCTGCAGCACGGAGTTTGCATTCCGCGTACCTGTGCGATGCAGAAGACTCGTTTAAAACAGGTTTGATTCGTGGTTTAATAAAATGATTTTATCCGTTTTCCGATCCGGTTTTTGCATGACTGCATTAGCTGCGTTTTGCACGGAGCTCGATTTAAATGAGCAAACTAGAATGGGGACAGTTTGAATTGCCAATTGTGATTGCTATTTGTATAGATTATCCGTACATATAAATACTGACAGAACATGTCTGAATTTTGTACATTAAAATATATTGTTAACATTTTATTTTTAACAATTGGTGAATCATATCTTGTTTTTTTTTCAATTTTGGGGGCATTGTTAGTAACACAAAAATAATTTAGTTCTAGGTTAAACTCTTTGATTGTAATAGTAGCTAGTTTTCTTTAACATTATTTAAGAAAAGATATCTTGTCTGACAACCATATTTTTGTCTGGCTGAAATTACAAAATCAAAACATGTTATAGCCAAAATACTTTATAATATAATTCTAAAAAATATACGGATACTGATTTACAGTTTAAATCATCACATCAACAGACTTTGATAGTAAACTGATTTAATAGGCCCTCTCCTTATAAAGGTTTTGGCTTATTGTACTACGCTGGCCACACGAGCCGCCATATGATTTATATAAAATTTGCCCTCTACAGTGATGTAATTTTCTTTGTTAAGAAAGTATATTTGAATTTGAATTTTTTTTAAATAAAATCGAGAAGTAAGACGGTTGGCCTAGTGGTTTCAGTGGTCGCCACACCGCTTCCTACTGCGCCAAGTGTTGTGGGTTCAAATCCTACATGGGACAATACTTTGTGTGATCCATAAATTATTGTTCTAAGTGTAGGTGTTCTTTGTGTCCGTTTCATGTATGTATGTAAAGAACCCCGTGACACAGGAATGTATATTCCTAAGGCGGGAGTAGTCTTTAAAAAAAACTATCATCTTTGTATTATATAGTTCTATATAAACAAAACTATTTTCTTCATATTGAATTTTAAATATCGAACGCGTATGAATGCCATTTAAAAAAGAAAATTAGGTATCATTCCAATGAGGTTTAATTTAGCCGCATAATGCAGATGTTGATTTGCATTTAGATTACTTGGTTGCTCTGTGGTCACGGTTTTTGTTGATGTGACATATTAGGTGTACGTAATGTACGTAAAAGAACGTGACTAAAATAAAGTAATAATTACAGGGGTAAAACGGCGGGTACTTTCGTATACATCCCGAATGAGGATTAGCTGGTAATTAACCTGAATATAAAATAATATTATTCCAGTTACATTAAGTAAATTGACTTTAAATTTGTGATTGTGAGGAGAGTACTAAATACCTAATTAGTCTATAAAAAAGTGCGTGCGTACAAAGTACACATGTCAGAAGTGAAACTTCTTAGCTCTCTCCCACCTCTCGCTCCATGGCACTGTGCGTGGTACGACAATCGCTCTATCTAACTTTTTCTCTCGATCTTTCTCACTTGCTTGCTCCCTACTCTCACTCCATCGCTAGTTGCTTCATGCTACGTTCGCCCTGTCTTACTCTCTCTCAATCGGTCTCGATCGCTCTCTCCCTCTTTTTCGACACTTCCGTTGCATACTTGCGTGAGGTTACATTTGTAAAAAATTTACCCTCATGCGCCTAAAGAAGTCTCACTTAAAAAAAAAGAATCAAAAGACAATCAACTCTATATCACGAATAACAGAAATATTTTAATTATATAATAGTCGATTCCAAAACGTTAAAACTATTTGAGACTTAATAAAAACCATAAATCAATTCCAAAATTAATTTAAAAATAACACGAACTTATCAAGTTAAGTAAATTTACTGCCAGCTTTTAAAGATACACAACAATGGCGTCGTTTGTAAAGATTTTATACATAGTGAAGTAGGTACACAGAACAAAAGGGTCGCACCCTTTGCGTCGAGCTCGCGTTTGCAGCAAGAACGCTGCAACAAGCATTTACTTCACTCAGTGTGTGTATATGCAACGATTTTGCAAACCAGTTCCTTTTATTCGAACCACATAAATTGTCGCCTGTTCCAAATTTAAATTTGACGTTTTATTATGCAAGAGATTTTGTCCTTTATGTTACTACATGTAAGGTGGTATCTTATTTTTTCAATGCATTAAATTATTCTGGTATATTTATGGCCAGGTATATAAACTTATTTAAATCAAGGTGGGGATGCGAGGTACGATAGTTAGCAAGTCATGATCATAATCAGTTTAAGTTTGGCTACCGATAGATCAGTTCGTTTGCAAAAATGTAGTTGGTTAATACGTTAGATGCCCTAAGTTATAGGCATTTTTTTATATTATGTTTGTTCTCTTTGAAAAGTTAGAATTCTGAAACAGTTTAATAACATGAAAGTCAACGAAAATAATAATAATTTCGAGTATAGAAATGTAGTGTTATTAAAGTAAAACATATCTGTTTGGAGGAAACCAGAACCAGACCACGAGATGCACCGACCACAGGTAAAAAACCTATCTGTTTGTTTATTTGAACAGGGCACAGACGCACGCCATACGGCCAACGCGTTCCATTTTACGCAAAATGACAACAATTGGCGTCCAACAATTGTTGTTGGATACTAAAACCATTGCCGGGATTTTTTTAAATCTTCCTTTTTTCACTTACTGTCGCCTCGTGATGGCCTGCGTCGATTTAATTTATTTATTAGTTCAGATTGCTATTTCCGTTTGACGTATATTGTTGTTTGGAGTTTTTGTTTTGTTATATGAAATAAGATAGCTATCTGCGTTTTATTGAGCTTTTATATTTTATATATATTTCTGTTTTTTCTAACAGTGAAACAAATTATTTGAGTTTTGAAAAGAGAATTTATTCATTTATCAATCACAATACTGTAAACATTAAATTTATTAATATTAATACGCGGATAACAATTGAAATTATTGAAAAATTATGTTTGTTTTCTCATAAAAATGTAAATAATATTTGCCATCAGTGATCAATCCTCTCTGTTTGCATCAAAATATGCGGAATTTAAACTATTTCTATATGTTTTTATTATATAACCGAATCTAATGACTTGTTATCTCAAGTTGTACACCACATGTTCAAAAATGTTGACAATATCAGCCACCATTGATAAACCATCTTTGTTTTCCGCAGCACAAACCCTTTCGTCTACAAATGAAAACAGTTTCAACGAGACACCATTACACGTCAAAAAGAAAAAAAAATTGGGCGCGAAATTCAAAAATGGAACAATAACCTCTAACTCGGCCACGGACACCGTTCAGTAAAAAAGACAAAATGAACCAATATTTACTCACGGTCGGACGCCGACACTTTGATGTTCAAATTTTTGTATCGATACTCCATAATCGATAGGCGTCTTGTTTGATTGGCTTATCGGATCTCTATCGAATAATTTTGATTAATTAATAAAAATGTAATAGATTTAAGGGTTTTAATGTACTAATAGTCGATTCAAAAAGTGAATATTTGAACGATAATTGATAAATTCAGAAGAGTATCAGATAAGTTTATTACTAAATTGATTTTTGTACATTGTAAGTTTGATACGCCATTGATATGCCAAGAGTCACAATTCTAAGAAACATTTAAGTCTTTTCTGCATTTTCGAATATTTAACGTCATAAACTTGGGCAGATAACATAATACTTGTAAAATATGTGTGTTATGCAGAAACCTGATGGCATTTATTTAACCTTTTGGCCATAAATATGTGTTGAAAATATAACAGACAGCCCTTTGATGTGATGTGATTAATTGTCAGTTCCATCAAAAGATCCAACGTATATAAATGTCATTTCTATTTCACTTAGCTTTGAAAATGACAATATAAGAATGATTTGATCTGAAAACAAAACGTAAACAAAAAAACTTTATTCATAACTAAAAAAAGTGAACAATTTAGCACATTTTTTTTTGCTATTTTCATTATAATGCCTTTACAAACCGAAAAGTATAACTATAAGGTATGGCCAAAAGCTTCTTTTCTATTGTTGATTGTTATTATTGACTGGCAATAAACAAAAATAAAAAATATCAACAGTCCTTATACTGCCGATATAAGTGAAAACTTATAACCTAGAAAGCTATTAGTAAAATTAATGACATATGTGAAATAAGGGATTTCATAATGTTTTAATGAAAATCATCAACATCAAACATTAGCATATCGGTGACGCAAACCCATAAGATTGTCCACTACCGAAAAGTTCTCAACGCGGCCAACGAAGTTTTGTGACGTCAGCAATTTGACGCGGTGACGCGAACTTATAAGGTTTTCTCCTTCCAAAAAGTGTTTAACGCGGCTAAAGAAGTTTTCACTTCAAAAAACTGTTTGAAAAACAGGAATTGTTGTGGATTACATGGAGTTATTCAAATTTTGAAGTCCTCGTTCTATTATTAACATGTCACTTATTTAAGAATTACAAAAAAAAAACAAACTCAATTCGAAATTCAAACCATTGAAGTAATGTAACCAAGTAAGTAACTTAACGAAAAAAAAGACGAAAACTGCATTGCCATTAAAAAAAAACTTAACAAAAAACTTGCAAATTTAAATTTTCATTACTCAAAAGTCTGTGTTTCTGCAACTCTAAACGTTTGAGGATATTTTTTTATTTTTCTCATTTCAATGCATATAAATAACAATAAATATAATTAATAATTAAAATGCTGCTCCTATACCAGTGTCAATTTTCTTTTTGACATTTCATGATTTATAACGAGGAGACTCTCTTAAGTGAAACTGTAATTACCCGACTGCGAAAGAAAGAGGGTTATGGTTTCCAGTGTATTTATGTATGTATGGATACATATTTCTTTGGCACGCCCTAGAGTCTAAACGGCTTGTCGTATTTTTATGGGAGAGGTGTCAATAAATTCGTCTTAGTCGTGAGAGTGACACCGAATACATTAAAATAAAAAAAAAAACAAATCAAAATATTTATTTATCTGGTAAAGAATTCTATCGAGGTGTAAAAACACTGTTTATAGAACCAGTACAAAAATATCAATATTACAATATATATTCTTTTTACAAAATTTTTGTCGTTAATACAATGCAAAGAGATAATAAATACAATAAATAATAAATTTATAAAGAAAGAAATACACAATTATAAATAATTATCAGNAAGAATTCTATCGAGGTGTAAAAACACTGTTTATAGAACCAGTACAAAAATATCAATATTACAATATATATTCTTTTTACAAAATTTTTGTCGTTAATACAATGCAAAGAGATAATAAATACAATAAATAATAAATTTATAAAGAAAGAAATACACAATTATAAATAATTATCAGAAAAGAAATATCTAATCAAATATTCGCATTTGCCATTGCATTTTTTAAGCAAGTTAACCATTAAGGTTTCTTATCCAGTAGTATATAAGCAGTCGGGTTGTTTTTTAAAATTTGTTACTTGCTTAAAAAAAAAGTGTTATCTTTAAAAAAATGACAGCAGTTGTTGTTTTATCTAAACAAATCATCAAAAATTTAGAGATCAGTCATATCTTCACTAATTTTTTATTCGACTACGACAAAAAGGAGGTTCTTAGTTTGGTTATATTTTTTAAGTGTTTGTAATACATGAAAATTTTAAAGAGGTTTTTATCATCGTTTGATCGCGTGTAAATTTATAAAATATCACCAACCTAAATGATGCAAAATTTAGGAAAAAAAACAGTTTTTACCTCATATTATTACTAAGATTTTTTTACTATTCATTATGCAATGAAATATGATACTTATTTCAACTTCATCTTCGTGAGTCTAGGTTTTTTTAGATTAAAATTATCTTTTTTTACCCGACTACGGTGAAGCCAAATAGGAGGTTAATATTTTGGCAGTCTAATTATGTTTGTATGTTCCACAATAGCGCCTAAACTACAGAACCGATTTTAACGAATGAGATATCAATAGATGCGTAATAGTGGCCGGGCTGATATAGATTATATAAATTTGATCTTTTTTTTAAAACCTATTTTGTATTGCCTGGTTTAACTTTTTCTTGTTATCATATGTGGATTTGTTTTGTTAGATTTTATAAATTCTGTGCTCTTTAGTAGTTTTAGTAATACACACATGTTAAAGATTGAAACATATCATGGTAATTTGGTACTTATATGACATTTCCCATCCCTGTGTTTACACGTTCTTTGTCTATGATATTAT
Organism: Hyphantria cunea; assembly: GCA_003709505.1. Taxonomy (NCBI): domain Eukaryota; kingdom Metazoa; phylum Arthropoda; class Insecta; order Lepidoptera; family Erebidae; genus Hyphantria; species Hyphantria cunea. The sequence goes on from PKRV01002133.1 coordinate 179,041, forward strand.
TAAAAAGTTTTTTTTTTAATATAATGTAGTATATCCTTACTATGTGCAGTAAGACACAAGTATACAATAACTATTAATAAGTGGGTAATTAAGAAATTGCAGTTTTTATCGGCCTTAAAAAAATATATGTCATTTCTCTTGAAACTTTTGGAGACTATCAAAACTTTGAAAGACTGTGATTATTATAAATTTATTAATGATACAAAAAAGCGGAATTAAAATTTATATGTTAAATTACAATATTACAACCAGCTTCTACAGAAAAAGGGGACATTTTGACTGCCTTTGTGGCTCAGTGGTAGCGAATGCGACTGCTGTGCTAGGTCTCGGGTTCGATTCCTGAGTCGGACCAAATGTTTTTATGATCTGCAAATATTTGTTTCAGAGTTTGGGTGTTTTCTATGTATAATATGTAGGTATTTACAAAAAAAAAGTATGTAAGTATTAATATCAGTTGTCTAGTACCCATAGTACAAGCTCTGCTAAGTTTGGGACTAGATGGCGTTGTATGTTAAAATGTCTGAACATATTTATTTATTTATTTCGTCTTGTATTTGGTAGTGAACGCAATTTTCGCAAATTCTTAATGATTTTTAAATATTTCGTTTTATAAATTATAGTTTTAATTGTTTAATATTATCCAACAATGAAACTAAGAAAAGACAATGTAGATATACCTACATGATACATAGTAACGTTGCTGATTTAAATATTACTTTTTCATGTCCCAAAAACAAAAGCATAGACAAAAAGAAAAGATAAGCTTAGATTTTCAGAAATAAGGCACTATCAGAAAATTTTTTTTAAAGTTAAATATTTTCTAATCATTGTATTTATCTCTAGATTAATAATATAGATAAATTTACAGGGATGAAACTTATACCGCCATGAAGAATTTTCAAATTAGTTAATAAATTAATGACCTGTGAGTTAATAAATTTAAAAAAATGATTCGTAACCCAAATCAAATACCTAACAAGTGTAACAAAAACTTTACAAAGTAATTAAAAAATATTTATTAAATTCCGTAAGAAGCTGCAGACTAGGATAAATAGTCAAGGCCCTTTCCATCATCAGCTCAGTAATTCTAGATAGTGATTATTAATCGCAATTAATTCGACGGCTTAAAATAAAAGATATAACTAACATTTAACATTTAAAAAAAAACCTCTACACAAGCGCTTAATCGAGTAATCATACGCGAAAAATGGCTTACATTATTTTGGAAAAGAACTGATACTCTTACACTACTGGACCGATATTAACCAAACGTAGCTAAGAACCACCGCAAGGAAACTGGCACTCAAATGAAAAAAAAATGTGTGAGAACTACGATGCCACAGACAGACAGAAAGACACACACACACACAGACAGACACACACACACAGACA
>PKRV01002133.1:180667-215641 GCA_003709505.1 Hyphantria cunea
CACACACACAAACACACACACACTCTCTCTCACACACACACACACACACACACACACACACACACACACACACACACACACACACACACACACACACACACACACAGACAGACCGACAGTTATGAACGTCGAACTTATAATAGCCCTCTTTTTGTGTCGGGTATAAAAAATATCTTGGACACGACATTAATATAATATACATCATGAGCCTATAAAATTGAAAGAGTGCCCCGTTTTTTTTTATGTGTGTGCCTACCAAAGTCTTTACTCTGCCTGGTGGAAAGCATAAGCAGAGTCCAAGTGGTCACCATACTCATTGCGAATACAGACAATGCAACAATGCAGCGTGGTCACTCACACCATGTCGGCCTAGTGATGCTTCTGTATCATTCGGCCTCTGGTCTCGTTTTCACTAACGAAACAAGACAGCACGAATGCTTTCATTTTATCGTAGTACCGCCCCGGTCGAGTCGGCTTGTTCGTACTGAAATCAGCGTAGTACCTTCTCTTGAACCGAAACGAAAAAGCCGCGAAACAAACAAATACAAAAACATACAATTGAATTGAGAACCCCCTTGGGAGATCGTTTTTTGTTTTTGCGAAAGACGGTCCCCATTTCATATCATCCACATTTTTTATATTATTTATCATTATTTCCATCACGATGAAGATTTGAAAACTCGAAGACTTAGAATTGAAGACTTGAAATACTTGACAGTGGCAGAAATAGCTGATCCGGCTGATTGCCATATCATTAAAAGAAGAAGAAAACCCCTTATTTAAATTGTTTAATCGAAATTATCTAATAATCCATGATTCGATGTACGAAAAAGACAATTGATATGTTTTAAAAATAAAAAAAGTAATTTAGCATTAATGTTAAAGTAAAGATTTCTTTGGCCGCGTTGAGCACTTTTTGGTAGGGACAAATCTCATGAGTTTACGTCACCGACATGCTAATGTGTTGATAATTTTAATTTAAACATTATGAAATTTCTAATTTACACATAAATATACAAATAATGTTCTAAGTTATAAGTTTTCGCCTGTACCGGCAGTTCTTGTCTGCCAATTTTTATATAAAAGCTATAGCTATAGTTACTAAGTATTGTCACTTAGAATATGAAAACAATTTATACAACAAAAACCCATACTGAAGTATACTAAAAAAATATTAACCACCTATAAAAATCTAATCTCATTCATAAAAATTTGTTTCCGGACTACAGCTATCTCCATCTAAAAGAGACCTGCTTCTCGAAACCTCACAAGTCATTTTTAGCAGATAAATCTGAACTCCATCTAGTCATAAAATATTCAAGCACAGTCGCTTCGCTGTTCAGTCGTTTTTCGATAGTAGTTTCTTAAAAAGACGGAAATTTATTTTTAAACTAATAATAAGTTTCAATAAGTGTTCTTAATATCAAGTAAAAATCGCCATCTACAAGTAAAATGTACGTAACATATTCTGTAAGATGATTCTATCAAACTTCTTGTGTACTCCTAATAAATATTTAATTTACATATTTGTAACGATGCAGCTGCGGTACATATCGATTACCGATATTGATTTTAACCAACACAAAATCGATCCAAAACTAATATTTACTTCCGATGCCTCAAATATCGATTGTATTAGAGCTCTTTCATGTTGTTTGTAGAAAAAAAGAATTAACCTTTTCCGTCAGCTGTTTGTTAAATTTCAAAATAAGAATGAAATCGATGGTTAGTATCAAACTTCATTTTAATCTGAACTCTTGTATATTAAGCTTTTCTAAGGTTTACAATGTAAAAAATTAACAAAACTTTTTAAATCGACTGGTTCAGATAATAATTTTGCCTTACTTTATTAAAACAGCAAAAAGTATGGATTATATTGATATGTGTAACGATAGAAGTAATTTTGACGGATGTAAGACAATGTTAAACTTTTTTTCTCATTGTATTGCTTAACTGAGTTTTGTAACGCCTAATTCAATTTTCTTTTCGAGCTTTACTTTGTAGCTTTTTACTATAACTAGTTACGATAGCTTGAAATCATGTAACTTAATTTAATTTTACTTTAAGATTTTTTTTGTTATGTTTTGTTTGCTAGCAACTTAAGTTTTTTAATTGTAACGAAATACACATCACATTCGCATTATGACGTTTCATTTACGTTTTTTCCTCTCCAAATTCAATCTGGTCCCAAGTTAAAAACAATTACATCCTAATTTCGTATGATTTCACCCTCTGAAAACCATTTAAACTGTGAAGAGCGCGTAATTACCTAAAAACAAAATACAGAGGTCCGCCATCTTGTATTCGCGAGGCGTCAGTTTTGTGAAAAAAGGCCTAAGTGCGCGCGACCATTCTACATACATATTATGCAGGGTCCGATGTGATTAAGCATGGAAGCGACTGAATCTGAGCTAAATATCGTTTTGTATAAAGTCGAAATTTGGTTGGAGAATTTTATATTTTTTTTGGTTGTGTCCGTAGGGATCGAGGAGCATTTAGCTAGCCCACCCTCACGTTTGCGATTTCTTACAGAGCGATATATTATTAATACGTGTGGGGTTCTGTCGAGAAAAATGGCGTGCTTTAGTGAGTTGGGTGCTTTATTGTGCGGGTTGTGTTAAATGGGGTGGATTATAATGTTGTCTACTTCCTCGTTGCGATGTGCGAAAATAAATACTAGATTTTGTTATTGTTGTTGTTATTTTACTGTATACCACTGATTTTTAACATTATTTTGGGCATGGTTCTAGAAAATTTAGAGAAGATTAAATTAAATACATTCCAACCTGTTTAGGTTATAAAATAATTATTTTTATAACCTGCCATCTTTATTAGATTCAGTTTTATTTAAATATTTCTTTACACTATTTTTTTTTCGTTTTTGTATCCAGTGTCACTCTCACGATTAAAACGAATATATTGACACCACTCACATAAAAATACGACAAGCCGTTTACGCTCTAGGGCGTGCCAAAGAAAGAAACATAAATACATACATACACTCGAACAACTGGTTACCATCTCATCAAAAGAAGAAGAAGAAGAATTGTGTTTTTTAATATAAGACAGTAAGTTATTTATATAAAAAAATCAACTAAACACGTATTGCAAATCCATGGAGAACTAAAATAAAGCCATGAAAATTATTAAAATACATTTACCTGCAATATAAAGCATATGTTAATACAGGCCAGATAATCATAGCTCCTCAAACACTTTTCGCTAGATATAAATCAGTTTTCCCATAAACCTGACGTCTATTCATTCAAAATGGCTTTATTTCCGTTACAGGTCAAATAAATGACGCCATATTGCCACAACGGGCTGCTTTAAGCTATCAAAATGGCGCTCAACCGTAATTTAAACGTATAAGAAGTTAATCCGTTTGTTTTGTATTCAGTTATAAAGTGTCGCACCATTTAAGTCTTCGTAAAAATGAGCGTAACAAAATGGTCTTAACGTTTCTTTACATAATCAAGGCCCAAATGTAGAACTTGTGATCGTAATAATGGTTTTTTTATGGTATAATCCATAAGGTAACTGACTAAGCGTGTAGTGTCACCACTCCTTTTTTTTCATCGTGCGAAAATCCGCCGCTAACGGACTAAAACCGCACGTCATCTCGAGAGTACTAGAAGCCGGGGAACCAGATGTACCCTAGCAAGGAAAACCCCTGGAACCACGACATATCTCATAGTAGGGGGAAACTAGATGTTCCCGTTACTATCCCCCCAGGCGAGCGGGCTCTGCAGCGTCCGCGCCTCCACCCGAGTCTGCTTCTGCTAGGGTGACGGATGGCTTTATCTGTCTTGCTTTTATGGAAGACGGAGATTATTCTGAGTTCTTAGAGTTACCACCCCTACTCTTGCCATAGTTGTCTCTAGCAACACAGGACAACATCATCGCAAAGAGAAGCAAAACTTAAAACAAAACGAAACAAATATTAGCAGATCACACAAACATTTGGTCCGTCTCGGGAATCGAACCCGAGACCTCATGATCAGCAATCGCACATGCCAACCGCTTGACCAACGAGGCAGTCATCTTCTATTTTTTTTATTGTATACGGTGGAAAACGAGTCGACGCATCGCCTGATGGTAAGCGACACCCACAGTACCACAGGAAACACAAGTGCACTGCCGGCCTTTTAAGAAAGGCTTATTTATTACCTGGCTGAGCCCGAAGGAGCTACCCACGGTACGACAAAAACCGCAGGTAACGCCGCGGGTCGAATCAATTAGCTACACAAATGAATTTTTTATGTATTTTTTTACCGAATTTTGAAACTGAACCATTCTCGAACCCTTAGGCATAGATAAAAAAGAAAATATTAAAATCGGTTCAGCCATTTAGGAGGATTTTAGTCGCAAACACACACACAGTAGATATATATATATATATTGATTGAGATATACTATATATATATATAGTATATATATATAGTATATATATATATATATATGTCGCAGGTATNTATATATATATATATATATATATATATATGTCGCAGGTATATTGTCCAAGTCGTGATATTAAAATTTCCCTTGTGATAATATAATGAATCGGTAGATTGTCAATCGACCTAATTTCTTACAATTTATCGGTTTAGTTTTGGTACATTGTGAGTTTATGTTAGGGTTATTTTTGTTTTAGTATTATTAGGAAGTTTTGTTTTATTTAAAAATAAATAAAAATAACCAAACCTTACCTAACCGCTAGTTAATGGCGCTGATTAGTAAAATAAACAAGTAATGAATTATTAAAAAAAAAACCCGATGGCTTATTTTTTTAAATGTTAATGTACCCAGTGTCACTCTCACGAATAAGACGAATCTATTGACACCACTCATATAAAAAAAAAGTGCGTGCGTACAAAGTACACATGTCAGAAGTGAAACTTCTTTGGCGAACTAATTTATCAGTCTTGTCTATATCTATACAAATCTAAAACTTTAGATTTCCGAGACTTAAAGGAAGGGAAATAGGAAGGTATGTTAGGAATTATTTGTCATTAAAATATTAAAAGTGTTGAAAATTAATATAAATTATAAATTTAGTTTTTTTAATTTATTTCTTCAATATTTACACTATTCGACGCGATTTCTATAGGTATTGTTGTGACTAAAGCATCCCTACTCTCACTACATCACTAGTTGCTTCATGCTACGTTCGCCCTGTCTTACTCTCTCTCAATCGGTCTCAATCGCTCTCTCTCTCTTTTTCGACATTTCCGTTGCATACTTGCGTGACGTTACATTTGTAAAAATTTTACCCTCATGCGCCTAAAGAAGTTTCACTTCAAAAACACGACAAGTCGTTTAGGCTCTAGAGCTTGCTATAGAAATATACATACATACAGATATACATACACTTGAAACACATAACCCTCCTACTTTCGCAGTCGGGTAATAAATAAAATGAAGCCCATTATAATCTACCGGTTTGTAATATCACTAGCAAAGTTGTAATATCACGGCTTTAACAATATACCTGGGACATAAAATATATACCTAAAGATTACTGTTAACAAAGAGAATTTATATTTATTTAGGTTTGCGAGTACGTCATGGGCAATATTGAAATTTACTTTTGAACGCATTCTATTCAAAATGTATGGCCCACAATATACCCACAGAGTATATAAAATAGACAGATTATATAACCCCAATACAATTAAATAAAAGTACAAAAAACTTGTCGCCAAAGAAAATACACTTTAATTTACCTTGACACAGAGTCCATTTTGGAGTAGCAACACACAAATCATAGAATTCGTCTATGACTAGTAATAGGGTGACTATGAAAAGGGGTTTCATAAATAACGTATGTGGATACTTAATTTATTCGTTTATATATTTCGTGATTGGTTTGTGATGATGTATAAAATGTGGAAATTGGGGTTTAGTTGTAGTAAATAAATAATTTGAGGGCATGCTTTGTAGCTTTACCTAGCGCAAACACTACCATATTTATTTAAATATTATTTTAATTAAATGTGAGTGGTATTGGGTTTTTAGATGTGGCAACACTAAATAATCACTATTTTCAATTTTGTATTTAAAATGTATTTAAAGCATAGACTGTATTTATTGTATATTATGTTTCTATTTACCTACAACTGGCTGAGTCCACAGTGTTACACAAGTCTTTTTGTTGTACCCTTTCATCAAAATGCACAGATAACACCGCAAGGCGAAGTTTGTTTAAAAAAAGTAGCCTAAGTTACTTTTTACATCATCAGTTATCTAGCAGTGAAGATTTCGTCAAAATCGGTCCAGCCGTTTCGGAGACTAGACAAAACAAAACAGACAGAAGAAAAATTGTTACTTAAATTTTTATGTTAGTACCTATCGTAAATACTTTCATATGCATTTAGTGAAAAGCTTTTAATTTGAAATTACAAACGGATACTTTAATTTTATTTATTTGCATAGACGATCAAATAATCGAAGACTTATGCTTTTTGTGGTTTATTTCTATTTTTACAAGCCTTTTTTGCAAAAAAGAATGGGATTCGCTTTAGGTCTACTACGAAACAGCTGAACTTCGATTTTACTTCGATTACCATCAGACCTGCACAACCAAAGTACTAGATGATATCGAAGTCTGATCTCGGCGGTCTTCAAAGTGCTCAAAGTACTCGTAACGACTGTTCGTATGGCAATCAAACTGCACGGTTGGTTTAAGTGGTCACCACACCGCTTCCTACTGCGCCAAGTGTTGTGGGTTCAAATACTACATGGGACAACAATTTGTGTGATCCTGGGTGTACTTTGTGTCCGTTTCATGTATGTTTGTAAGGTCCCCCGCGACACAGGAAAAACAAAACAAAACAAAAACAATCAAGATCGACATCTTAAAGTGCCCTCCGAGTCCCAAAACGCATCGATAGCCATAAAGTGATGGAAGACCACTACTATGCACTATATGTATGAATAAAGACGTTTCTAGCCCCTGAAGCGCCCGTGTGCAATCATCACTGTAACACCCTTTAGTAAGCGTAGCGCCCTTTAGGAAGCCGCATTAATAGTGCCGTGGCCGGCGCCTCTAACACCGTACTGTAGGTAAAGACGCCCCTGAAACTCAATTAAACTTAACCCTTAAAGCAATGTTGCTAGCGGGCTTTCGAGCTTCGAGCTAGCCTCGAGCCTTATATCGGCTTTCAACTAGGCTTAAAGCAACTCTAGCCTAATTGAAAGCCGATATAAAACTATGATAAAGAGGCTTTTAGAGCTCAAAAGACACACAACTTGTGAAATTAATCCTTATCGGAGCGTTGGAAATCTTAACATTCGCATACCTAATACAATCGTCTAGGTATATCACATATTATGGTCCACCTAATCTTACAGGTACCGTATGACAGTTCTGACAGATTGCAAAGTAGAGAGGGTGTCAAAGAAATCGATCACTATATACGATTTTCGATATCGTTTATGTGGGGTTGTTTCCCCAACATAATTGATAGTTTGCTGGTTTGATAAATGAGTACACAACTTTACCGAATGATGATTTATTGCTACTGAATAATATACAAAATTATGTGTTTCAAGTTAATGCATAATGTAACATGAGTACAATACAAATACGTTGATGTAAGCTAATTTCGTTAACTACTACAAATGTACGGGTTTGATCGTACATGCTCCCACGCAGAAGAAAATAACTGTATAAATGATTATTTAGGTTAAGAGAGAGTGCAACAAACCATTTTCAGCCAAATATATGTAGTCATTATTATATATCATCATTTACTTTTTCTCTTGTGCACTTATTGATTGTTCATTTCGGAGTTTGGGTGTTTTCTATGTATGATATGTATGTATTTACAAAAAGAAAGTATATATGTATTTATATCAATTGTTTAGTACCCATAATACAAGCTCTGCTTAGTTTGGGACTAGATGGCGTTGTGTGTTAGATGTCTGAAATATTTATTTATTAATTTTATTATTATTTAATTACGCGCTCTAACGAATAAGAATGAGTGACGAAGGTTTATTCGGTATACGTGCGCTAGGCGGATTCGAATTGGCACACGATACACTATCATATATTTCAATAACACTATGGAAAAACATTGTCTCTACTTCTCTGCTGTCGACCGTTGTACGCTGATGTCGGCGCGCTCGGGGGGTCGCCATGTGAACATCAAACCTGCTATTATAGGTGCGTTATCTCAGGTTATAAACCAGGGTCATCGACGTAGCCCACAGGATAAGCAAGCTGAAGTGGCAGTGGGCTGGTCACATTTGCCGAAGAACCAATAACCGTTGGGGTAAACGAGATCTTGAGTGGAGACCGCGTCTCGGCAAACGTAGTGTAGGACGTCCACAGGCCAGGTGGAGCGATGATTTGCGCGGGACGGCTGGCAGGAGCTGGATGCGAGAAGCCATAGATCGAACTAAGTGGCGTGAAATTAGAGAGGCCTATGTCCAGGAGTGGACTGCGATAGGCTGATGATATCTTTTGACTTTAATATTTTGCCAAAATTTGACAGTTCAATTTTTCAAAACTCTCCACTTCTGAGGTAGTCAGTGGAAGAGTGGAATCAACTGCGGAAAATAGGGATGTTGATAATCTGGATGTAGGTGAGATATCCTACACCGTCGTAGTAAATATTTTTTTTTACAATCGTCCCTTATTATCTAACAAAATTCAACACAATTTATGTGAGTAAATGCTTCGGTTTTGACAAATTTTCGTTTTCGTTGTAAATTATTGTTGTGTAGTTGTTTTGATGGATGAATGGATAATTCTGTTACTTTCGCGTAAAAGAAATAAAATTTAAAATAATTTTATAACATTTATATTCATTGTAATATTAGGTTTTACACGCGGCTCAGCCACCCGCGTGTTTTTCGGTTATTGCAGTAAAGAGCGGTCTATACTGCCTTCGTATGTCCTTCCTTAACAATCAAAGTATCTCCAAGCCAAATTTCATTTAAATCGGTGCAGCGGTTTGGTCGTGAAAGCAGGATAGACAGACAGAGCTACTTTCGCATTATATAATATAATAGTTTTAATTGGTTCTGTATAACTATGTATATACCTTTTTAATTTCTAAAATAAATAAATAAATAAATATTTCGGACATCTATCACACAAATCCATCTAGTCCCAAACTGAGCAGAGCTTGTATTATGGGTACTAGACAAGTAATATGCATACATTAATACTATTTTTTGGAGATACATACACACTGTACATAGAAAACACCGAAACTCCGGAACAAATATTTGTAAGATCATACAAACATTTGTTCCGACCCAGGATTCGAGCCCGAGACCTCATGAACAACATCGCGTACGCTACCACTGCGCCACCGAGGCAGTCGAATCAAGTATCGTCGTTGTTTGGATTGTATAAGTACATCTTCAATCAATATTTCAATCTCATTAGATGCAATTAAATACAAAATAAATTAATAATACTGCTAGCTAATTTATAAATTTAGCTTAGAAACTACTCCACATTTGTATTAATTATTTTATAATATTATTAGAAAAAAAAAATTTCAATCAAAATAAATGGACTGCTCGGTTAGCCCGTGGTTTAAGTGGTCGCGACACCGCTTCCTACTGCGCCAAGTGATGTGGGTTCAAGTCCTACATGGGACAACACTTTGTGTGATCCATAAAATGTTGTTCTTACATGGGACAACACTTTGTATGATCCATAAATTGTTGTTCTAAGTCTAGGTGTACTTTGTGTCCGTTTCATGAATGTTTGTACAGTCCCCACGACACAGGATGTATACTAATACTTTATTTGTATAAGATTCCCAATTTTAGTTTTGGGCTTTAAAATAATAAAATACTAAAATAAATATTTTCCTCTCAACTTTGATATTGAAATTTATTTAAAAAACACTACAAGTATTTCCTCACTTTTAGTCGAACGCTGAAAGAAACAGTAGATTATATACCTTATTACAAGGAGTTAAAAACTAGTTTGCAAAGTTGTTTGCAGGTAAAACAGCTTTCAATGATGTCCGTCCACGCTTAAATCTAACTTTGCTACTCCCCGATAGGTGTCACTTGTTCCAATTTGTAAATGCCGTCTCAACTATTACACTTTTGAGGGAGGTTAATAATTAAAAAACAAAAATTAAATATTTTAGAGTCAAATTGAGCACATATGATCTGATTCAAGAATGGATTAAGCGTTAGTGTTTATTAAATAACATAGATGGCGCTGTATTAAAAGCTAAAAATTAAATGGCCAATGTTTTTGGAAACACCTAATACCTGAAAAAGCAAGCTGGAAGCACCTAATACCTGACTATCAGTTTGGCTTTAAAGAAAAACATTCGACCATAGGCCAAGTTTACAGAATTTCTAACATCATAGAATTTCACCGTGGGAGAGCCACGCTTTGGCATGCATGGGCGGGCACGACCGGAGTGACACCACGGGCTCACAGAAAACCGGTGCGAAACAGCGCCTGCGCTGTGTTTCACCGAGTGAGTGAGGATACCGGAGGCCCATAATCCAACTCTTACCCTCATCCCCCTCCCCATCCCCCAAGGTCAGCAACGCACTGGTGACGCCTCTGGTATTACGGGTGTCCATGGGCGGCGGTAATCGCTTACCATCAGGCGATACGTCTGCTCATTTGCCTACAATTCCATAAAAAAAAGAAAAAACTTTCAAAGAAAAAAAAGTATGTCCTACAGTCTTTCTATACGTGGTACAAGCTTTTTATTAAGTATGGCATGAGGAACTTTTGCACATATTAAGAAAAGGGTTACCAAAATCCTTTGCATACATCTTAAAATCCAATATTTCTACTAGAATGTAGTAAAGGAAGGAGATAAATATTCTAATCTGAAACCTATTAAAGCAGGGGTACCACAAGGAAGTGTTCTAGGCCTGGTCCTGTACCTGTTATACACTTCTGATATGCCAGAATTAGAAGAAAATATCATTGTAATCTTTGTGGATAACACGGCTATTATGACCTTTGGGTCTACACATAAGGAAGCAAAAGATAAACTTCAAGTAGCGGTGAATACCATTTGTGATTGGACGAGTAAATTGCCAATAAGATTAAACGAATGTACATCGGTTCATATTGACTTTACAAATAGCAACTCACTATCACCCGGTATGTATCAATAGTCATATAATAATTAATACTGCCAAGTATTTGGGAATGGCACTCGACACCAAGCTTCGATGAAAAACCCATGTCAAAAAGAAACGCGACGAATTGGATCTTCATTTCGCTACAAAAAATGTACTGGCCTTTGGGTAACATTCAAAGGTGTGCGTACAAAATAAGATTGTTATATAAACAAGTCTTTATGTCTGTATGGGCTTATAGTATCCAGTTATGGGGATGTACCAAACAATCCAATACACTGATGATACAACGTTTTCAAAATAAAGTTCTCAGGGGTATTGTAAATGCACCCTGGTACATTCGAATGAACAACCTTCATCGGGACCTCGGGACATCGGGAAGTTAAATTCGTCGCAGACAGTATATCAAAGTACGCCAAAGTGCATGAACGACGACTTCATCATCAGGTAAACGTTGAGGCTATCCAGCTTCTTGACAACACGGACGTTACAAGGAGACTGGAAGGGATAAAACCATTTGAGTACTTAACTAAGTGACGGTACGAAGTGAATAAAATACTACCATTTTAGTGCAGTGTATTAAAAGAACACACGAACAGAGAGTATCTTCAATTAATTAGATAGATAGAAAACTTTTTATTTGCACACCATAATACAGAGTTAAATAATTAACATAACACATAAAATGCCCGAAGTGTAGTGAACAAAGATCGGCCTTATTACCAAACGCAATCTCTTCCAGGCAACCTTATAGACAATAAGAAAAGTCTTATTATAGTTTAGTTTTATTAATTTAGATCAAAGTAAAATTACTCATTAGTTATTAGACTAGATCGTAATAGCAGTGTCCTACTGTATTAGTATGAAATTTACACAAAAAGTTTTTCAAGTGTTTCCTTTCTATAATTAGTTTTAGTTTCGTCATTTTTCTCCAGAGGGCGTTGTTGAAGCAGAAAGTCCCAGACACGTCGATTGTTCCAACACTCAAAACTTCATTCATCTTTCTAGCCTTCATTATTTCTAAGATTATTTGGGGTCGTCTAGTACACGACCGTTGCGCGCCACTTGTTACTCTTGGCCGTATATATCTATCTATCTATTAACTGCCTCGTTAGTCTATCAGTTGCGTATGCGACTGCCCATCAAAAGTTCTCAGGTTCGAATTCCGGGTCTGACCAAAATTGTTTTTGAGTTTTTCTGATTATAGAAATATTTAATAACAGCTCGGAGTTTCGAAGTTGGGGTCTGAATCCACGTACCTTGGAGAGCACGTAACGCTGTCGGTCCTGCGCCTGATCTCTCCCCGGTTGTGTCGGAACCGTCCCATCGGATTATGAGAGAGCGGGAACAGCTGTATTAACCGAAAATGTGATATTAGGTATATCTAGTAATGCAAAGGCCAAAAATATTCAACTTATTTTAGGTTTGAAATTAATGGTATTAATACGTTGTAGAGCCACGCTAATTTCAGCACGAACGGGCGAACTCGACCGGGGCGTTACTACACCTTCCCAGTTGTGTTTTATTAGCGAGTGCCAGACCGGAGGCCCAATGGTGCAGAAGCATCATAATGGGCCACCATAGTGTGGGTCATCTTACTGCATAGTTATATTCTCCGTATTCTCAATGAGTCTGGCGACTGCTCTTGTATTCTGCTCATGCTTTTCATTAGGCAGTGTAGAGTCACTTTGGCGGTCTCATATAAATAAATATGTCTTCAAAATAAAAAAAATACCATCAAAGACAACGAAACCATTTCAAGCTAAAAGTTATGCATCAGGAATCGTTCCCGCAACATAGAATTTAGTAATCACAAAATTATCTACATCGTATATGAATCAAAACTCACAACACTTGGCGTGAATTGGTGACAAGGCGACCACTTTAACTTTTGCGCTATAGATGCATAAGTACGCACTTCTACAGTTGTCGCTTTCAAATTGTATTAAAATTGTATACATGTTTTAAGAATGTGTAGCTGTGTACATAAACGTATCAAAAGGCGTATTATATGTGTGTATTCCAAATACTTTATACCTCATACAAAAAAGGACATACGTTTAACGGTTTGTCGTATGTATATTCACAGGTACAACACAGAGTAGCTGCAGCGAATGTGTTTTTTTTAGAAAGAACAACAAATTAGCTTACGTTTTGTTCCCTTACTTAAATTTAATTTAGTTTTTTTACCATGCCATGAGACGCTCATAGCCTAGTTGCAATCGGCGATTAGAAACAATCACCGAGGGTAGGCAATGACGGCGCGGTCAGTACCTGGATGGGTGACCACTGGCGGCATGTTACCATGAGCGCATCCGTGATTCGGAGGTCACGTTGAGCAGTCGATCCCGGTTGTTATTATAGGATAACAGTTGTGAAGTTTATTTGGAGGCCTTCGGGCAGCTTAAAGACATCCAACGGCAAGATTACGTAGCCACGACGTTGTCTTGCCAGTCTTGCTAGCCCAACCCGTACTTGACCAGCATGAGGACGTATGGCCTTAACCCTCTCCTGAGAGGAGACCCGAGCCCAGCAGTGGTACTTTATGGGTTATTGATGACCGTGCCTTTCACTTGTATCTTAGTAACTGCGTTAACAAAGTTTGTAAGTCAATTTTAATTTAAATTGACAATAAATAAACAATAACAACATAATAATATATGGTGATGTGGTTGTATATAGTTTTGAATCTGTAACTACTCTGATAATGGAGCCAGGATGCGGTAAAATTAGTCTTCAATAGTTTCTAGTAGGCTTAAACACTCCACTCAAATGGTGTTTTGATTTGAACGTAAGAAAGTTTAGGTATTCCAGATTGTGAAATATGGTCTGATGATAAAGAATGAAACTAGCTTGTAATGTGCTTTTTTTGTGTATCCGCCATTGATGTTTGTTTTCCTAAATGATCCAACTAATATTACAAATGCGAAAGTTTGTAAGTATGCATGGATGTTTGTTACTCTTTCAAGTAAAAACTACTGAATGGGTTTTAATGAAACTTTATAATAATATAGCTTATACATCAGAATAAGACATAGGCTACAATTTAAAAAGATATCACACAATGTCTCTGCACCACGGGTAACACCGGGGCTCAGCTAGTTATAATATATAAATACGTTCGTTTGTGAAATGTAAGACCACCGACACGTGTAAACAAGTAAAGGTCCTTCTTGTGTTAAACAAGTGTGTGATGCGAGAAAACAATAGCCACCATTAGCTGCTGGCTATTAAAATAAAGGAAATAAATCCATCATCCAATGTTTGAGATAAGTGTACAATCGTTTTTTCCACAATAGTTTTTTATCAGGCGACTCATATTTGAGCCATATGGCCTAAATCAGTAAGTATGACATAATAACGTCTGTTTATTCTTTGTTAAAAATCTATACACATACTTTTCATATTCCCACTGAATAGGCAATTAACAGCGAGTAGGTTTTGGGCGGAATTATGAAAGACCGCGATTAATCAGCGTCAACATACATACGCTTTGTTCCACAGCTCTATTTACCGTGCATATAGCCGTGACATCTCATTATATACCTCGCCTACATACACCTATACGCTGATATCCTATCTAGGAACTTTGCACGCAAAAATCTAGCGCTAGGTGCTTGCCCCCTGCACACACGCATATTCGCGCACACATAAACAATAAGCGAGACTGCGTGTTAGAGAAAGACAGCTATAAAAAACTCCCCGTGGTGTGAGGTGTTGCCCCCAAAAAAAGCACCAAAAACGAAATCTGCGCAACTTCCCGGCGCAGAATCGTTAACGACTCTGGCTCTCTTTATCGTACACGCCGAGCCTCGTATATTTCTATTTTTTCTCCGCCAAACACTAGACGTAAGACGAAAAATAATACACGCGAAAATCATCCTTGTCTTCAAATAGAAACGTATTTATTCGCGTGATGAAGTCATGGCGGATCTAGCGCGTCAGCTGATGGACGCACACACCCGCAGCGGAACAGAAATAACGATCGCATTTTTGACCGAAAAGGACGGACAGATGGGTGAAAAGAGAAGAAAAAAATGACGACCATTTTGCTTTGCGCACCTACGAGGCGACCGAGGTGAGCTTTATGTATGCTCTTTTTTTTGAGAAAAAAACCGGACCAAAACAAATGCACGTGGTAGAGTGTTATGACCGTGGTCGGAAAAATTCTCCCGTCCGCTAAGAGATGCCGTTACCAGCGTGATTTTTTTCAACCGGCATTTAGTTATGAAAAAAATTACTTGGTGGCGCTTTTGTACGGAAGTTAACACGACTTTCGAGCTTTCGTATCTTCTTCAATCTTTTAATCTTTTAGTATTACTGAGTACGAACTGAGGAATATTTTACTTTGATAAATATTTTAAGAGTTTAATATTTTGATTAGGATCACGGTAATTAAGTTAAATGCTAATTACAGGTCAAGCATTTTATAATTTCTTGTAATTTATAGGTATATACAACGAGGTTTATTCTTGCTACCGAATAGTGTTATAATATTGGTTGCCAATTTAGAGATGTATAACACGCTATCAAGAGTGGTATTATTATAGTGTGCTGACAGCCAAAACAGCCAATAATTACTACGGCAAGCGAACTACTGACTACCTCTTACCAAGACTTATAAATGAAATACCAGTAGTAACAAGAAATAAAATTAATTCATCTAACCTAAAAAGAATAGTCAAAAATATGTACTTACCAAAAGCAAACAGTAATGTAACAGAAGCCTATAAATAAAACATCTAACATAAACCATAATATAATAAATATAATAATTACTTTAAAAAAAAAAAACTCATAATAGTTACCAATCATACTGTATAGACCCTGAGCCTCGTAACATTAGGTAAAAAATATTAGCTTCATCGTACGTAAACAAATGTACCGGTTGCTAGAAATATTTGTTCGCCTACCTACCCTGAGTCTATTAATTATTGTAGTGCTACCAACAATTTTGTATAATTCATATATTTACCTGATTTTTTGTTCTTATTGTGCATGTAGTAATTAAAGTAAAAAAAAATGAAATGAGGATTGTACACTCACACCCAAGATAAACCACTACAGGTTTGATGGGTGTTTTATGTCTGTTATTGTATGTTGTTATTCTATTTTAAATAAAAAAAAAAAAAAAAAGATAAACATGCTACGTGTTCATTAAAGTTGCATTAATGAGTATTTATTACAAAATACACTACAACTTCTAACATAGGCACCCAATAATTTCTAGAAGAATATGATTGTGAGTGTTAGTATTTATCTTCAATATTATGATGTTTCTAGTATAAATCCAATATTATTGAATATATGGGGTGAATGAAGACAGTTCTTCCTCACAGAATCGACGGCGAGAAGCGTGCACTATTAAACTTGTCAGCCTGTGACCATCATTCATGACCTGGTCATTCAGCCTGTTAAACCTGGTAAACTTTAAAATTTCAGGCAAATCAAATCGTACTTTGGAATCCCAGCGTGAGCCCGTTAGTACCCATAAAAATAATACTCATCCACTATAGATCTATCAGATAGTGTAAGTCTTTCGGGTGAGATGATGATGGTGGAATGTCTGTAAAATTGCACGGTGGAATTGGTTCTCAGATTCACAGGTACAGTGATTTACATGTTCCATATGTCATAAGCGAATAGGTACGCATACGGAATCAATGGTATTACACAATGTATGAAGATGTGTTAGTGGATTAATGATGCTCAAATCTGCTACATTTAAACAGGCAATTCTTGTTTATATATTTGATCTGAATCTCGGAAACGGTTTATTTTCATGAAAATTAGTATGCAGTGAGTTTCGGGGATGATAAATCGATCTATCTAAGATTCATTTTTAGGGAATTTACCAAAAAAAATACCGAGCAAAGCTCAGTCATCCAGGTACTTAATGTAAAAGTATACAGCTTGACTACTTGTAAACGTATCTAAGCCTGAATGTGATTGCCATTTTAGTAATGTCATCCTAAAGTATCTCACATACTATCTGCCAACAAATATCCCACTAATATTATTAACGCGAAAGTTTGTAGGAATGGATGTTTGATACCTTTTCACGTAAAAACCACTGAATGGATTTTAATGAAACTTTCCAGTAATATAGCTTATGTATCAGGATAACACATAGGCAACTATTGCCTCGATAACCAACATATATACGAGTGGAGCCGCGGGCAACACCTATAGTAGGTACATATTTACTAAGTTAACCTTGAACGAAAGAATATTGATAACTATAGAAAAAAAATACTTTAATTTATTGTTCACGATGAACTGCTAAACTTTGAAACAGATAAGATAGTTAACCTCACGCTTCAACCAATAGGAGCAGAGTTTTGAAATGAGATGCTGACGAAGTTACGTGGGTCAGCTGGTATTATTATAGTTTACGAGGAATTGGTATATTACGTCCAGTATATCTTAAAACACTTGTGCGTGTGACAGTCTTTTTTCGTATCTTGCGTTAATCCTCTCTTTCATAGAAAAAGAGAAAAATGGTACAAATATACGGATACAGTATTACCCCTTATTATCTTCTCCTACTGTTTCTTACTTATAAATTTGTATAAAAAAAAGTAAACTAACCTGTAGCGTTCCAGAGCAATCTTCGTGTAGTAAGTTAAGAAGCGTAAGCGAAGCTGTGGATTGCAAGACGCGTCAAAAAGAAGATATAAATGAAACTACTAATTGTATTTGAGCAATTCTTTATTACATATAAAATATAAAAGAAACATACTTGGAATAAAGCTATGGAAAAATCTTTGAACATATAAAAAATATATAATACCTACACCATTGTTCAATCATTGTTTGAAATTAGACATGAGTATGTTTTTGAAAATTTGTAATTCTAATATTCTGAATGAAATATAGAGAGCCTTTGTAATCACCGTCAGTATTGTAGTATGGTGTAAAATTGATGCAACATTTTCAGCCTCAAATTAAATAACATGCTAGAAATCACTTGGAATTTGAATGTTTTTTTTTATCTCTTTGAGCAAGAAAACTTGGTTAGAACGTGAATGATGACAGTCAAAATTTTTACTTAATCCTATACTATTCTGTAGCCGCTTTTGTATATTTTTTAATTACATCCTTTTTGTGTCTTCTTTTAGCATATTTAAACTTTATTTTAGTCCACTTTTTTATGTATAAACATAACAGAAACACTTTAATGCGATATATCAGTTTTAGAATGGATATTAACGAATTCAAAGATGCAAATTATTTAAATTTCAAAATGAAGAGATAAAACAACAAACATTTAATTATCAATAGTGATTCTAAGAGTGGAATAGAGTTTCCATTGAAACTAAATTATGTAAAATAGCTTCGTTTGAGTTCAATAGATGGCGTTGTATCGATTTTCTGAATCGCGATATTGAGGAACACGGACTATTACATAAATACCAGATAAGTCAATAAATCTATCTTGTTTTGGGCTTAATTTCCGACCACATTTCTGAAGGTGATTGTTATATCTAGTTATATTAATTAAACGACGGAGTATACCTAAAACTGATTGATAAGTAGGAGAAAGCGTAAGCGAAGCGAAGCTAGCTGACAGTGCTTACTGGTTCCATATCGCACAACACTCCTGACCGTGATGAAAAACAATCATGTGTGTATCTGAAATTGAAAATTAATCACGTATTAATTAACTTTACTTCATTAGCTTTTACCCTAATCTGATTTTTATCCCCAAGCATTTGGAAATAATAAGCTAAGTACATTCATCTATGTAAGTATGTACGTTTTTGTTTTAAACGCAGTCGGGATTTGTTTAAAGTGAAACTTTTATTACATCGTCTCAAATTTTTTGGTCTGTGTTTCGCATGTTCGTGACGCGTGACGGTCGGCCAGTGGCCAGTCGGACGGTGTGCCAGTGTTCCACGCTAATTTGTTTGATTTTGTCAGTGTTTAATGTGAATGTTGTTATTTATTTGCTTTATTAGATTTATTTATTTGCATGTGAAAAAAAGATTCACTTTTACCGTGGTTTCATAAAACCATACAATCCTTTTTTTAATTAGGTATTTATAGTCGTCAATACTTTTTAGGCCACTGCTACTATGCTACTGGTTAGTCAGGCTGGTAAATGGTTTGTTTAGATTTTCCAGTTTTTGCAGTGATATTGTTTTGCGTAGCAACCCTTAGTCGCCTCTTACGACACTCATGGAGTGAATAGGCGTGGTGACACTTTGTATGTGCATACTTTCTTTGTAACTTTAATTTTTTTTATTGTACATACCTATATGTTGATTATTTATCTATATAATCTGAATCTCGAAAACGGTTCCAACAATTTAATGAAATTTAATATGCAGTTAGTTTGGTCTCGGTGTCGATGAATGATTGAGCAAGGATCCATTATTACAAAATTTACCAAATAAAATATAGTGGACAAAGCTCGGTCATCGACGTACAGCTTGTCTATGTAATACAATTGTAGCTGTATTTTAGCTAACTGTTTATTATTGTGTTTTAAGATATTTCCTATGAACCCCTTATCATTAAATATGTTGGGGTTAAAATTTAGAAGGGTTGCAATTCGCACCCTCTCAAGATGGCGTAATATCGTAAATGAATTTAAATCGCTTTATATTAAATGTTGCTATTCTTATTAAATAAATTAGTGACTAATTTAGACATGCTTCCATTACTTGTTAATAAAAAAAACTTTGCCCTTTCTTTTGATACCCATATTGAGTGGATTGTTCAGAAATATGTAAGCCGCCATTTTGTAGCGGCGGTAATTTTTTTATTAATAACAATACCGATTATAAATAATTGATCATGAGAACTAAAGGTATATTTCCAATTTCAGCTCAATCGGTAATCGGGAAGTGGTTCAAATTCAACATGCAAAATTTGATTACAGACAAACATCGGGACATGTGAAACTAAAATAAAAACTTGTAAAATTGCGGCGGCTGAAAACAAAAAGAAGCATACTGTAGTGTGCCTTGGTAGAGGCTTATGTCCAGCAGCACTTAAACAGACTGATGATGAAGATGATTATTATTATCATTAAACATATAAAATAAGAAATGTTATAAAAAAAGAAATACAAAAATTAATAGGCTGTTTACATTTCAAACAGCAAAGTTATCAAATCAACATCACTTTTAGTACAGAATCGAATATTTCATACGACTCTTCGATACACTCGTAAACTATTCAATGCCAACGAATACACACCTTAACTAATTCATTTTGCTCGCGGATATGGAGCAGATACAGGAACTCCTGCAAAACAAAAAAGAACTATGCAGACAGCGGTAACCAATGCTAAAAATAACGCATTATAACGACTAAATTGGGCTAAACGATCTTTAACAACAGTTGAAGTTTACATTGGTTTTGTTGATAACTGAACTTGTTTAGTAACAACCCAAAATTGAAATTTAAAAAAAAAAACCATACATTTAATCGAGTAATCATACTCCAAAAATGCCTCACATCATTTTGGGAGAGAGCTGATACTCTTACACTACTGGATCGATATTAACCAAACATAGCTAAGAACCACCGTAAGTATTCGGTAAATTGATATGAGAGCTACGACACCACAAACAGACAGACATCGACGTCAAACTTACATCAACCCTCTTCTTGCGTCGGATGTAAATACTCGATTGAAATATTCAAATCAAATGCGGTAATTAAAATGAAACTCAATTCTGTGCTTCCTTCAATCTTACTTTAATATTATAAATGTGAAAGTTTGTTAGAATGTTAATGATTGTTATTTTTACTGTTACTGTTACTGTACGAACATTTATTTTTCAAAGCCCTAAGTGAAAAGGGTTACCCACCAATTAACAAACATATTTTTTTTGACAATTTATTTTATATATGACAAAACAATGTTTGCCAAGCTATCTTAGTTAAATATATAATAAACTTACCGTTCCAACAATGCTCAATGGGATGTTGCAGCTACAGTTTCATCTGCAGACTTCACTTGTTTTTCCTTTAAGCGGAATCCTGAAAATATGTAATAATCTTGCATTAATATCTTATTAAATGTGATTTTATTAGCTTTAAATATATCTTTGTTATCTGTGTATATGTAAAGCGACTTTTGTAAGCCTGATTTTTTGGGTTTCAATTTTTATGAGACAACTACCGCCCCTTAAATAAATCATGTGTCGCAGGAGACTTTATGCAAATGCTGAAGTAACAGACACAAAAAAACACTCAGACTTAGTACAACAGTTTGTGGATCACATATAGTGTTCTCCAATGTGGTGATTATACCCAGAACAGGCCACTACGTCATCAGTGCTGTCAAAATATCACCGACTTCTTATTCTTCTAAGATGAATGATAGATTTAGGTAATATATCATAGTGCTACTGCTATTTGTTTACGTCTAAAAATCAGCTGGTAATGAGATGAAATATAAGTAATAATCGTGTTAATTTGATTTATTACTTACGTTAATTTAACGTAATATGTAATATTAAAATATTAACAAGTCGAAGTAAAAAAAACTAATCACTTGACCTTGTTTCGCTCGATTTCTTTTTTGATCGACTGTCTCGTCGCCAACCCTTCTTGACAATATCCCTGTCTTTAGACGAGGTGAAGAATAAAAGCAGGTTAAGATACAGCTCGTAGAATCTCCGGTAAAGGATCCTGCTAAACTTGAATAGACTAATTCCAGGTTGCGTTTCCATTAATTCTTTCTACTAAAAGAGAACCTGTAGAAAATTACAATTAAAAATAAATGAAAAAAGTTTATGTATTGTGTGATACACACAAATAAAAGGGACGCGTGCGCTCTCAAACGTACACACACACACACAAACACACACACACACACACACACACCCAGCTTTNACACATACACACACAAACATTCAGAAAGAGACACACTGATTTAAGATTTAGTCTAGTCTGATAAATAAAAGCACAACATAGCCATGATTACATATTTTAGCTAACTTAAAACCACAGCAGTTATTCTTTTTACAATATTAGTACAAGTTTTAACGACAAGTTTGAATGCCAAATATAACAGGATTAATGGCTCTCGGGCGACTGTTAATGACACAAACTTTTAGAAAAGTCGGTCTGTATCAAGTTAATAATAAAATATATCGGAACTAATCCCACTCATAAATAAAAAACTTTGGCTGCACTCTTGCACAAACCTGCGTGGGTTTGCATAAGTTGGTTTGTTATGTCGAAATAGCAAGATACTTTTCAATTTTTTACTGTTGGAAAAAATGAGATTTAGGTGAAAATGATAGCTGATAAATTAATATCCTTCGGTACTAAAAAGGGATATATTTTCTGGCCATTAAAAAGTACTTTCAGCTATGTATTGCCGATCAGAATATCGCGAAATTATCAGTTGATACAAATTGCCAAGGATAGGTAAATAAATAAATAAAATAAATAAATATTTCGGACATCTAACACACAACGCCATCTAGTCCCAAACTAAGCAGAGCTTGTATTATGGGTACTAAATAACTGATATTAACACATAAATACTTTTTTTTTTTGTAAATACATACATATTATAAATAGAAAACACCCAAACTCCGAAACAAATATTCGCAGATCATACAAACATTTGGTCCGACCCAGGATTCGAACCCGAGACCTCATGGACAGCAGTCGCGTACGCTACCACTGCGCCAACGAGGCAGTCACAGACAACGAGGTAAAAGATAAAGATTTAAAAAATATTGCTTTCGCGTAAAACTAACATTATTCACATAGTATTGCGTGCAGTCGAGGATCAAACCAAGTGGCATGATTGGAGCGGCCTATGTCCAACAGTGAATTGCGATAGGCTGATGATAAAAGTGATGATGATTGCGAGCACATTAGTAGTTAGTAGGTAGAAGTTAGTATTAAAATAGTATATTTGTACCGTGGGAGAGCCCATCGACCGGAGTGATACTACGGCTTCACAGAAAACCGATGTGAAACAGTGCTTGCGCTGTGTTTCACCGAATGAGTGAGGATACCGGAGGCCCATACTACCACCCCTCCCCTATCCCCCTCCCCATCCTCCAACGGTTGGCAACGCACTTGTGATGTCTCCGGTGTTGTTGGTGTCCATGGAAGGCGGTAATCGATTACCATCAGGACTGCTTGTCGACGAAACGTCTGCTTGTTTACCCCCTATTCCAGAAAAAAACCTACTCAGTGAGTAAATCTGAAGGGATAATGAAATTCTGATCTTAATGACGAATTCAGTCCCTAAACCGAAGTGTATCATAAAAAATTATGTAAAAAGGATTCAATCTGATTGCATCATATTAAAATCGGATGGTACGTTGACACGAATCTAATTGTATAAGGGATTAATGGGGCCGGAATTGATTAACGCAGTCGTTAAGTCACACCTCTGTTGGATTTTTCTGCCACCCGCCTATCCTAATGGGATAAATTACCGATCAAATCCGTAAAAATCCAGTTTTAACCACCCTAAACCTATTCGATTATCCTTTCAAATTGACCGACAAATTTGTCAGCCCGTAGACTGCTCGTAGCAACGCCTACACCGCCGCCGTAGACGGCGTTATGTAGTTGATACTTTATTTTTGAATAGACAATTTTCATGCCCCAAAAGATCATAATTCTTCCGAATTTTAATTCTTATTAACTATAAATTTATATTAAGAAGTAACATACCAACTATAAATGAATGAAAATCATATGTATGTAAGTAGTTATTAATATATGAAAATAACTGTCACATCTTAAAGGCCCTCTCTACTGGCAAGACAATCGCTACGGATCTGCTATCTATAATCTCCACGTATGAACGATTACTCCTTTAGCGTATCACCGCGAATCATAACGGAATCGGAAAGTATATAGAAATAGATGACACGACGATAATATCGCTGCGTTTCTCTCGCCCGTGTAGACCGCCCCTAAGATGTTTTAAAAAATTGCATGAAAAAACTATACTAATATAATTAAAAAAATAACCTACTTGTTTTATCTGAATGAAAAATAAATTGGTATAAGTACCTGTTTATAAATATATTTCATGTAGCTGCTTTCAAACAAGTGCGCTAATTAACTTCTGTTTTGCATAAACATGACAGTCAGATGTATTTTGTCTACAAGCCAATTTAAATTAGTCGAGAATGTCAATTGTGCGCCGTTTCAATATGAGAAATAAAGAGGAGTTAATTGAACAGAATACGATAAGACAGAAGAGTTTCTATTGCTGCCTATTTTCTTTTTGGTTTTTAGCAACGTCTACCATTGTGAAGGTTTTCTAGTGGCTTCCTTTTATGGGCTAATCTTTTGCCTGATGCTAACTCTACTTGGAAATATTACGCTTTTCAGAAGGAATAACAAAATAAGTAATTCCCTTTTATAATTTCCTGTATTCATCTTAGCACCTCTCTAGCTCAATACCAAATCAATTATACCGTTTCCTTTCTGAAGCATTTTCAATTAAAATTCAATAGATAGTTACGTAGTTGAATTTAGTATTTTTTCGTATAATACACTAATTATATATATATAAACAATACAATATTATTTTGAGGATGTATTTCGATAGAGCTTGTTAAACAATGGACTATGATTATTTTTTTAAATGGATTTCTGAATCCATCTTTAACATATATGAGTCATCGTCATCTCAGCCGAATGACGTCCACTGCTGGGCATAGGTCTCCTGGTCACATGTCACACTCGAACCGTCTAAAACCGCACGCCGACTCGGGTACTAGAAGCCGGGGAACTAGTTGTACCCTAGGAACGAAAACCCTGGAAAACCGGCGTACCTCGGGCCACCTATGGTTTGTAGACGGCCTCTGTTTGGCCCCTGAGTGGAAGCCCCGATGTTTCCGTTGCTACCCCTAAAAAAAGGGGGCGCGAGCGCTGCGGGGAGATAGGTCTCCCCTAACATTCTCCATAACAACTGCTCCTTTGCTGCCCGCAACCATTAGTCAGTCAGCAGCCTTTAACAGTCCATAGCTAGACATAGGTCTCTTTTTAAAAACTCTACCAATTTTACTCATAACACCTTTTTTAGCTTTCGTTCCGTCATATTTCTTTTTCGTAAATATTTTCTAAATTTACGAAAAAAGACCGCCTCAACTGCCCACAATTAGTTTACAGTAGCGGACAAAGCCAATATAAAATTGCGGTTTTCTTTCTATTGTCTTTTATACAAACCTTATCCTGGTAATAAAAAACACATAAAGTAGAAATATTTAATTTGGTGCAGACGATCGAAAGCATATGATACATTTTGGTGCTTCATTTTTACTTATACAGATTTTCCTATTTTATAACCAGATGCGGTAGTAACACATAAAATAAATATAAATCAGTATTTTCAGACATCTACTTTCTAATAAAAGTATATGTAAGTAAATGATAAATAAATTTTAATTAAATTTATATTAACATCATCTTATAAAGTGAATCTACAGAGCAACGAAATATTAACCCCAAAGAGTAGAAATATCTTTCAATCAACCCTCGCACGGAGCGTCTACCGTGGCTAGTTGGTACCTTCGCCCCGGCCAGGGACGCGCCCGTCGTTATACAAGGCGACAAGTTTGGGATAAAGCGTAAATATATCGGGGTGTGAGTGTAGTTTTGGTCAAATTCGCGAGAGTGGGCGGCGCGTGCTGACTCCTAGTATATGCGACACCGGCAGATAAAATTATATACCAGTGCTACGTGTAACAGGCACATTTAGTATGTACGGTAAACATGTAATTCAGATAAAGACTATAATAATTTTTACAGCACTATTGAATGAACTGAAACACAGTTTGGAAATAATTAAATAAGTTGTAATTAGTCTAAAAAAGTCTATTAAAATTAATTTGTTATTATTATTGTTTGTTGTGTAGTTTAGAAAAAAAATATATTAATTTTGCATATTCAAATTACATCTTACTGTGATCTAACATGAGCAGTTTTTAGAAAATATTGACTTATTATTAACCAAATTTGTTAATAACAAGTAAAGTGAAAACGAAAGTCAATATGTTTCAATACTTTAATATTAAATGGTTTAAAATAAAATACTTAAACCGTTTTATTTCATTCAAATTTATCCTTCCCTGAATTAGAAATACTTAATCATGAGAACTATTTGAAAAACACGTCTCTCTAAACAGTTCACACGATTAGAAATTCGTGAAATATCCATAAGTATTCAAAATAATGTCGTTGGTTTTCATATAACTAATAAAATCTATTAGAATAAAAATAGATATTTCTAAGGGAGATGAACATGACCGGTTTGGTCACCGTGTGATCCTTCGGTCAGAGATCAAAACGCATACGTAATGAGGGCACAGTTCTCACAATCGCGCATGCGCGGACTTTGACTCGACCCTTTGACCGTTGATCTTTGAAAGAAACAAGTTCTTATTGAATAAGTACTAAGAATCTTAAAAGGAGTTCAATAAGCTGAGGGTTGGAGATTTTAAGGTATTGAATTAAGAGATGTAGCAAAGTGAATTCTGGTTTTGAAATAGTTTTATAGTTACCTTTATTAGTATAAAGTGCCACGGAAAAAATCAAAAGAAATACGTCGTAATGAATTATGAATAATTAAAAAATTTAATTGTATCGTACCAAATTGTTTACATCGCAATATAGGAACCATACTCCTCACGTATGATTTCTCTCGAAACAATTGGTACCACAAGTAAGTAAGTCATCCATTTGCTCATATCCTCTGAAAATAAAAAAGAAAATATCAAATAAATATTCACGTAAAATATATAAAATATTTTATAATAAAAAATAAAATATTAAAATATGGTCGTTCTATGAGAAGCTATTTACTTTTAAAAAACCTATCACGGATCGGAAGAGGACTTTCCTGATAAAAAAATCGATTTTACCATAGTTTTCAGCGATTATATAATTATTAATTAATATTTATTGATACGATAACTATAAAACTTATGTTCTGAATTTAATATAGTTATAAAACTGAAGAAACATCATAAATATTTTTAAAAAGATTTTTACATTATTCGAATGTGATATTTTATCTCAAATATTTGCATATTCTTTAACAGATTGCTTGAATTCACATCATGGTGGTGGTGAAGGCGGATCACTTGAGGACGCCTCGTGTTTGTATGTGTGAGTGTATATGCGCATCGTGATTGTGTGTATCTAACTGTAATTATGCATGTATGCGATACATTAGATATTTTAGTTTAATAGCAGTTATTTCATTCGCTGTTTTAGAAAGATTCTCGGTGTATATATTAAAGTTAGGATCACTTCATACAATTTATCGTATTAAAGACTATGCTTGGACTATAAACAAACATTTTTGTTCCTAGTACACATTCTTACTAAAATTTTTAATAAGTACTTAATATGACACAAAAATAAACTGAAAACTATCTTATCAAAACTAATCAGAAGTGCTATGCATTTTTCTTAAAAACAGAGCTAGATGCTTAACATTTTACATATTATGAACAATAGAAACTAGTTCTAATCCGGAACACAATGAGACACTGTGTCATTTTTGGAAACATGTATCTTAAAGTACATAATTTTGCAACACATTTTATTGTGGAAAACCTAGCGTGTAGTGACGAATCTAATCCCATGTGAACTCAACGTTACAGCCCGCGGCGTCACTGTGTCGACTAAGTATGTGTACGTCAAAGTGTGTGAGTAAGTGTGTGTGTAAGGCGAAGTTAGATCGTCCACACTTTACCGCGGGACTCGATAGGAGGTGTACACCTACAGGATGAATTGGCAATTGCTTTAAGACACTTAGTAAGGGTAAAGGTATATGTATTTAAGAAATGAAAAATCATATACCCCGTAACTCGCCCGTCACTCTCTCATATAACTATTATTATTATATTTTGAAACATGGCCATGTTCTGGAAGGGGGTGAGTGCAAAATACATCTTAAAATAATAATTTATTATAGCATCACAGTTAACGGTTAGGTCAGTATAATATAACTAGACTGAATTTGTTTATCTTGTTACTAGTACTTCTTTCAATAACAGTATTAACCAACTACAAAGAAGTCATCATGGACAAAAAGAATATTCTTTACCTTATTCGCAACGTAAAAAAGTTACGTCAATTATAAAAAAAAGGCGAGTGAAGTCATGCCAAGAAAGTTTTCTAGAAATTATAGGATTGTATAAGCTTAAATTATGTTTATTTTTTCGAACCACATCATTAAGAGTATTTTGTATTATTTATTTCTACTTATTACAAAATACATAGTAGCACCAGTGGATGAAAAATTAAGAAGTTACAGATTAACCTGGTATGGACATGTGATGCGTAGAGATGAGCAAAATATAGTTAAGAAAGTTTTAAGTGTGGAAATTGACGGATATAAGAGTAGAGGACGACCAAAGAAAAAATGGTTGGACTGCGTAAAAGAGGATATACTGACGCGTGGTAGAGGAGAATGGAAGAAGAAAACTCATTGCACCGACCCCGAATAAAGTTGGGAAAAGGGTAGGGTGATGATGACAAAAATATATATAATAATACTGCTCCGACTATAACCGAAACAATGCAAGGCTTAATAAAACTCTGTGTGTCTATCCGACTAAGGTGTCTGAAGCTGTGATTATACAACTCAACAACGAACCACTCCAACCTTTGGGTGTACCCTGGTCAGCTCCTAACATCATTAATCTAACTTTCGTGCTACCCTTTATAATAGTTCGGTCCGTTCCCTCGGGTGGGGCGTTTCACCCCCTGCCAGGGGGTGTATTAACATACGAATTTGGACCCGCGCGCCAACCTTCTTCTTGGGGGGACGAAATTTAAGTTCTGCTTCATGTATTGATCCGGTCTGCTTTAGCTAATATAATGATGCATTAGAATTTTGATGTTTAGTTTTATCAATTACTGGTAACCCTGTAAGACGTTGCTACGGCATTATGTTGTTGAAAAAAATACATAAAAACTATCTTTGAAGAGTTTTAAAATTTTCAGTTTTTGAAGTGTTTACAAGCCAACTTAACATTTTTAAATAGACTACCTTTTCTCCGCGGCTCTGCCTGTTTGTATATTGGTTATCGCGGTAAAGGGTAGCCTATGTCCTTTCTCAAGAATCAAAGTCCTTTCCCAATTTCATTGAAATCGGTACATGGGGTTAACGGTGAATCGTAACAGACAGACAGACAGATACACAGAATTACTTTGCAATTTACAATTATACTCAGAAAGTATCTAACTAAAAATCCTATTGCGTAACTAATATTAAGTTAATAAATCAAAGGACTAAATGCACTTACCAATTAAAGATGCGAAATTTCTTATCCACTGTGGTAGAGCATTGCTTATTGATTATATGTTTTCTGGTATATCTTTAAAAAAAGAATAAAGAATATGGCGAAAACTAAATGAGAGAGCTATACGTTTATAACATTTGAATGCATAAATCTATTAATATAATTCTCGTATCACGCTGTTGGTCACGGTGAACTCCGAAACTATCTAACCGATTATCACGTTTTTTAAAGTGTGTTTTGCTAACGTGCCTAAGATAGGATATTTAAGATCAAGCTTAGACCAATATTATACGAGCATGATTGAAAAAAGACGCAGACGAAGTAGTGTGGGTCGGCTATCAAACTATGTACTTGTGTTCCGTAAGTATTTATTGTGTGTTTCTCTATAATGCTATGCTTCTTTTAAATACATGTTGATCATTTAATGTTAATATCTATTACAGTTTTCTTTAATTTAGTCTCTGATACGAGTAGACTGATCTTCACAAGGCTTTACATAGTAAAAGTATCTAACTAACGAACATTTTTGAATTATACAGTTAAGTGTACACTCAAGTAAAAATACAGCTGGTTAGAACTAAAAATTGTTTCGATGTTGATTAGAAAATAACATTTTTTCTCCACAAGTACATAACATCGTAGCGATACAAAAATATTTTCCTTGGGCCTATCCGTATATCTTTAAACACCATATTAAAAACTTCTAATCAAGAACTGCCTTGTAAATTGTCTAGCCAATTCAAACGAAGGACCTCTCGTAGCTAGCGTTACATCAACTTAACCAGTAGGGCTAACTATTTTCAAAAAAACAAAGGGCTTCTAACACACAAATATTCATACCTTTCCTATCTAAACAGAACATATAGTCATTTTTGTGTAGTACAAATACAGTAGAGATGAAGTTGCCGGTTCATTGGAACCACAGGCTCACTGAACTGTGCGGACATCTGAGATCAAAAGATGAGCGTTTTGCGCCTGCAGTGTTAGCCACGGCGACTGTAAGTGATCGATACTAATATGATGTATACTAGATACTGCCCACCATAATCGAATAGGCATCGATAATCTGTACATAGACTCCAGTAAACAAAATTGAAGTGTCAGCTCGTAACGTCTTTTTACTTTAAACTTCGTTTGTCACAGCCTGCGACACCGTACAGTATATAGTTAGATTAATTTA
Organism: Hyphantria cunea; assembly: GCA_003709505.1. NCBI lineage: Eukaryota > Metazoa > Arthropoda > Insecta > Lepidoptera > Erebidae > Hyphantria > Hyphantria cunea. The sequence goes on from PKRV01002133.1 coordinate 211,199, forward strand.
AATATACATAATATATAGTTGTTTCATTGTTTGATTAAAGCCAGATATTGTGATACATATGTACTTGAATTTCTCTTTTCAGTTTCATTACTTTTAAGCAGTCAAAAAACCCGACTACTTAAAATTAATCGTAAAGTCATAAATATAAAAATAATATAGTAATATTATTAATAAACTATTAGAAGATTATATGAAACATAAAAAAATACGTTTTTGGTTTTCTCTTTATTCCCTATCTTGTGTGTAACAAATAAATAAATATTTCCGGCATCTAACACACAACGCCATCTATTCCCAAACTAAGCAGAGCTTGTATTATGGGTACTAGACAACTGATATAATACTTATATACTTTTTTTTTGTAAATACATACATATCATACATATAAAACATCCAAACTCCGAAACAAATATTTGCAATAAAATAATAAAGTTAGGTAGTTATTAGTTATAAATTATATTAAAATGAGGAAAGAAATAATTCTAAAAATTTTATTGACAGCTCACTTTGAAGTTGCCATTGTTATATTCACAAGCAACTGAAACAAAGCAAGGAAAGGGCGGATGTTAAGACACAGGCAGCTTTAAAATAGGTTATATGTATTCATGATATTTCATCATCATAATTATCAACAGCTTATAACAGTTCAATTTTGGACATAGGCCTTAAAAGGAGGTTTTGGCTATAAAACGAGGGCCTGACGATGGGTATAGTGTTTGTTTAAAAATTTCCGTGTCTGTTAGTGATGTTGTCCTACGTGGTTTTCTTCGTTGGTCGCCTTTTACTACACTCGTTTGATGAACAAAAGCGGTGATACTTTATATTCTTAATCCATTCATAATATTTAGTTGGATAAATAATACATTAACTGCTTAAATTCTATCTATGATTCATGAGTCTATACATTGCATTCAAAAGCAGCGCGTATCTAAACAATTTTGTGTTATTGTGTGGCAAGTGGCATGAAATAAGATCGAAAACGTTCTGGACTTAAAGAAATTCCCTATTAAATATTCTTTGTACTATTGTATAACGAAATAATTACCGATGTTTTTACGCGGAAAACAAAATTTTATAAGATTTTCATGAGATAATCTCCCGTAGACATTCAGTATATTGGACGGTTGTTGGGTTTATTGTCCATCGAAACTCGACATCGGAAACTAGCACAAAGCTAAGTAAGTATATACTAGACACTTACTTACATAATCAAAAAATATTACAGTATTTAGCTAATCAAAACATATGATTTTTTTTGACTGAAAGATCCGACTGGTTTCTAAACAGTATCTGAGGATATGAGATTTTTTTCAGTGTTATGTCAGTTATCGTTGTAGAAATTAGCCTCTGTCCTTTCTCAAGAATCAAAGCATCTCCATGCCAGATTAACTTGAAATCGGTTCCGTGTTTTTAGGAATAAAAGCGTTACAAATAGACAGAGCTACTTTCACATAAGCAAGTAAAATATAATACTATTGGGCATAGTACGTCCTTCGACTTTGTACTGTCCTTCTCTAACAAGGTCAGCCATCTTCCTAGCCTTTATTATTCCCAAGATTAATTGAGGCGGCTACTAGTTCAACCGGTTTTACCTGAATATCAGATTTTCCACGGAGCGATGGGCATCCGATTTCCGCAACTCTGAGGGGTAACGAATTCGAAGGTTGTACTAGTTAGTTGTCAGTATACTTGAGGATACTTACTTCTCAATAACGATTGTCATAGGTGTTCATAACAACCGGGACCGACGGCTTAACGCGCTCTCCAAGGCTTGGGGTGCTCTTACAAGTTCAGTACCAAAAGAAAAACAAAGAAACATATATAAATATTTATGTAGTGTATATGTTAGATATAAACAAATTACATAATCAACGCGTCCCTCATAAAAGCCGAAATTAATTCGGGCGTGGAAGACAAGTGAAATGGGGGGTACCACCCTACTTGACTGCCCCCGACTATTCAAGAAATTGCCAGCCCGGGGCGAAATAACACGGTTTTATCTAGCGGGTCGCCACCCTTTCAACCCTTACAATACATATAAGGGCAGATGTGATATTTGAACGAAAATACCCAGGATAAACGTAACGGAAGAAAATTTGAGTGCGATATCTAGACCATCTGCTAGTATGATGTCATTACGGTGTTTAGCTTAAGCATCTTTACTATACAAGAGTAAATCCATACTCCATACTAATTATAAATTCGAAAGGAACTCTGTTTGTCTTTCCGTCTGTCTGTTACGTTTTCACGGCAAAAAAACTGCACCGATTTCAATGAAATTTGGCATTTAGATACTTTAGTTCGTAGGGTAGAATATGGACTTATGCATTACTTTTTACCGCGATGACTAACATATACGGAGACGATGTCGTGGGCAAAAGCTATGATAAATATGTATGTACACAATACTAACATGAGTATATTTTTATTTCTTAAACTTACCGATAACAACAATACTTTCATCGTTGTAAGAGGTACAACGTAAGATGCAATAGCGGCAATCGAATTAGTTTATCTCTTGAGGAATAAAGAAGAGAGTTTAATATGTGTCAGTAAAGTACACTGTTGGTCATAGGCCTCTCTTTAAAATAATAATAATATATTTTCTCATCACCAAGGCACATCAAGAGCTTAAAGTGAATGTGCAAAATTACAAATAAATTACGAATTTATGATCCTTTGTGAGACACTGTAGTCCATACTACGGACACCCTGTGTGAAGTATCTCCAGGCGTTCATCTTACAAATTGTACATTGATATCAAATTATTGTCACCAAAAAAAATCAAGCAGTGATAGCATACATATTAAACGTATCTTGAAATATTAAAGTAACAAAAAAATGAAACACATGTTCATGTAAATAAATTATATAAGTGTTAATCTATGGATATATGTTAACGGTTTACGTGTAGAAATAGAGGTATTGGCCTACTTTACCGCCTACTATACTGGCTAGTAGGGTTGATGTAGGTTTTGTTTTAACTTCCGGATGGCGAAAGAAAGCGGTTCCCGGATCTCTTCCGTCTCAGGTGCAGAGTGGCACACCGTGGTGGTTTAGTGGGTAGTCTGGCGAGACAGTCAGGAGTCTCACACGAAGCGAACCCCCTGTCCCCGCGGGGGGGGGGGAAGTGCGTAAACGCATTCCACAACGCAATAAAAAAAAAGGTTTTGTTTTAACTCTCCGGGATCCCTCCTGTCTCAGGCGCAGAGTGGCACACCGTGTGGTTTTAGTCGGTTCGATTCTGACACACCGCCCCGCCGCAAACCTCGGTGGGGTGAAGGCCAGAGGGGGTTTCCACAGGTAAAGAAAATAAAAAGGTTTTGTTTTAAGTCCGTATGTCGTAAGAAAGCGGTTACAGGATCCCTCCCGTCTCAGGCGCATACCGTGTAGTTTTAGTCGGTTCGATTCACACGTCAATAAAAAAAAGGATTTGTTTTAAGTTTTGCTTCTCTTTGGAGTGTTGTTCTCCTGCTTAATTAGTCCCTGTTACAATACCTACGAGATTAATAAGGGTGATGATTGATACCCTGTATTCTTAATCCGTCACCACAGATATACGGATGAATATTAAAAGTAAGTATTAAGCAAGTAATGAAATATTAAAAGAATAAAACCCGACTGCGTCAATATCATATATAAAAACATATAAGTTATATAAAGTATATATTCGTAATCATCGTTAGTATTTCTATATTTTGATACCACATTCGATCACTTTTTGGCTCCAAAAAACCAGTTTCACTCTCACGACTAAGACGAATCTATTAACACCACTCACATAAAAATACGAAAAGCCGTTTAAGCTCTAGAGCGTGCCAAAGAAATATACATACATAGCCCTCGAAAAACATAACCCTCCCTCTTTCGCAGTCGGGTAATTAAGCCGAAGACGCGTTTATGTGGCATAGCAACGAACGTTGCCCGCCATGTAAAAATTTAATACTATATATTAGTTATCTTTCTATATTAATGAAAATGAATTACCGAAATGTATGTACTCGCATAACTTCCGAAAGTCTGCAACAAATTGGATGATTCTTTTATCATGGGTTGGTTACTGCCAGGACAAGGTATGTATAGAAGGAACTTATCAGGAAACCGGAAGGGACATATTTTTTTAGTCCGCGACTGTACACTGTCCGTGGAAACCTGAAGCGTACACAAATACTAAAACAAGTTTTCCGGAAGCTTAGGTATGGCGGTACGAAGTGTGCTGGGTCAGCTGATTTGTAACAATACTAGCTATTGTCCGCGGCTTCGCTCGACCAGAAATATATATATTCATCTCCTATTTGGCCATTAGGGGTGGCATTCCCAAAAATTCTTTCTTTGTGCCCACTTATGTCATATAAGGAACCTACATGCCCAATTTTAGCATTCTAGGTACAGCCGTTTGGGCTGTGCGTTGGGTATCTTAGTCTCCTTCCTCTTTTATATATA
>PKRV01002133.1:215911-255081 GCA_003709505.1 Hyphantria cunea
ATATATATATATATATATTTGTTTAAGTATTATTACATGTGACAGAAACCGTTTTTATTTTTTTCATTACCACACTAAACATTAACATAAGCTTATCTAAATTCTCATGTCACGTTGTTGCACTCGATGTACTCCGATATTATCTAACCGACTTTCACGATTTCCAAAAATGTGTCAGTTAGTGAATAAATAAAATAAATAAAAAATATGTGTATATATATATATTTTATAATACTAGCTTTTGCCCGAAGCTTCGCTACGCATAAGTGGATACTTCCATCCCTCATTTTATCCCCTTAGGGATGGCATTGCCAAAATTTCTTTCTTAGTGCTGACTTACGTTATATAAAGAACCTACATGCAAAATTTCAGGATTCTAGGTTTTTCTGCCATTGATAATATTACTGTTCTGGATAAGAAACACAGTCCATTTAATGGTCAGTTAATAAAACAGGCGTAGAATTATAACAAAGTATCTAAATGATCTTCCCATATATTTTCTAATACTTATAACTAACGCATAACCACCTCATTTCAATAACAATAAAAATAAATTGATGCCCTGTTATCTAATTTTGGATAATTAATTCACTAACCTAAAAATCTATTAAAACAAATGCTAATTCCAAATCAAATTAGTGCAACTTACTCTCGCCGCTCCCAAGATTCTAATCTACGTAACTCCGCCATCTTTACATACAACATTAAGCCGTGTACGATACCACCCCATTGTACCCTAACTCCCCCCTACTCGAAGATCATCCGCACGCATTTCCCCTCTTTAATTGTGATTCCCAGATTCATTATTGCTGTATCCTTTTGCGACCCGCTTTGGTCTTATCTTTAGATGTTCGTTTATGAGTGGGCTTGTGTATCCACGTGTGTGTTATTAGATATGTGTGTATGTGTGTGTGTTTGTTTAGTTCTATTAAAATTGCTTGGAGTTTCGGTTTCATTTATAGAATCAAGTTTATTTTGTTTAAAGTTTATACTTTAGATTATTTATAGAATATGAAACTTGGTAGTAATGCTACTATTTTTTTGGTTCTATTTATTGATAGACATATTTCTTGCAGTCAAGAATCTGGGTTTATTTGTACATAAAATAATAATATTCTGAAAAAGTTAATTAATTTAGGCCTTTAAGTGAAGACAATAAAGGTTTTAATAACAACAAACAACTATTTGCATGTGAATACCGATCTAAGCACGCACGCAATTATATACACATAAACACTAACCACACGCACACAAACACATATTCTTTTTACATGTACATTTTCATTAAAATGTTGTAATTCAGGTCTCGCTAGTTGGCTAGTTGCAGAGACCTATTGATTTCCATAATGCTGTATGGATCCCAAGGGCGCACCCAATTTACGCATCCGCGGGCATTCATTTGCTCTATTTTATACTGTTGTCATATAAATATTGTTTTATCGCTAGTTTTAATGACGTATATAACTATAAATTATAAAGTAAACCTAATTGTCATCAAATTTAATTCATTTCTCTCTCTTATTAGCTGCTACATATTCCTTACGGTTTAAATTAAATTTTAATAGATTTTACAATATATTGACTGCCTCGGTGGCGCAGCGGTAGCGTATGCGACTGCTGTTCTTGAGATCTCGGGTTCGATTCCCGGGTCGGGTCAAAAGTTTGTATGATCTACAAATGTTTGTTTCGGAGTTTAGGTGTTTTCTGTGTATGATATGTATGTATTTACAAAAAAAAGTATATAGGTATTTGTATCAGTTGTTTAGTACCCATAATACAAGCTCTGCTTAGTTTGGGACTAGATGGCGTTGTGTGTTACACGTCTGAAATAATTATTATTATTATTATATATTTTTGTTCTATACATATATCCTAGAATCCATTAAAACTTACACTGGTTCGGATCCAGCATTTGAGATTATTTCGCATCAAATACTAGGTATGTGTGTGATTATTGTATGACTGTATTAATATCATTCGAAATTTTCGTAATTTATCTATCATGATATCGATCAAATTACCGATAGACTTAAAGAATCCAAACTACGAATTGTTTCTTCTATCAACGACCACTAAAGCTTTTAGTAATTGCTTAGTTTTTTACTGTTGAAAATTAGAAATCCTCTGCAGTCATTAAGAGACAAATATTTGCCTTAATTAGTAATTAAATCTTAACAAAATAACTGAAAGAAAATTTCCCAAAGGGTGAAAACTACTATTTAGACATGTTTAAAATTAACAAATTCCCTTTAACAAGTGAATGCGAAACAATGCGGGGTCGTACTTAGTCCGGGGATATCTAATCGACTTAAAATTTTTACTAACCGCAGCTCCAATCTAAACCTTATGACTATTTTGTTATGGTTCGTTTTAGAGTGTCTGTATTATCTTTTGTGGCAAGATTAGGACAAAGTAACATGAATTAGGGAGCTAATGAATACCACAAGTCAGACGATGTTCGGTTCAAATAGAAATGAGGTTACATATTCAATGAAACTTTTAAAGCGTTCGGTTTTGTGAAGATTTTTAACGTTTGATGTGATTGAACTGTTCTCTTTTCTCACTAAGGGATGTACTTTGAATAATACATATAAATGTTGCATCAGAAACGGCTAAAAGCTTTTAAAGCTAATTTAAGACATGTGATGTAGGGTTAAGTCGATTGCTTTTTTTTTAATTGGTTTTTGGCTTCGATACCTTTTTCGGTTTGTAGAAGTCAATTTTAATGGTTGTGTGCAGTAAGTGTGCATATAAAATTTGATATGCAAAACAAAACGAAGAGTATATATGTTTAATGTGTGTATGTATATACATATATAAATGATAAATGCTTAGATAAATCGTACTACTTAATATAAAATTATTTAATCAAAGTGTAGTGCATCCTTACATTCATTTCCGCTCCACCTGAAGGTACGCTCATAGAGAATGCCTATGGTATGGTAGTATTAAAAATTGTGAATATTTTTGGACTTTAACACCGAGGATAGACTGATAGATGAATATACACCGAGGATAGAGGTAAATACTAGAGAATAGGTATGTTGATAGAAAACAAATTATGTTTTACTAAACTGCAGTTTATTTGACTAGTTGTGAGTTACTGAAACTGTTAGCGTTATTAATTTATGGGATCTATATCTTTACATAGGTGCCGGAAATAAATTTATTACGATAAACGCCGAAACTATCTAACCGACTTTTAAGTTTTTTTTAACGTGTGCATCACGCTTAGACCAATAGATCATGACTGAAAAGAGACGTAAAGTAATACCTTATTTCCATGCACCACTTCTTCTATTAGTCTGCTAAATAGCAATAGCACCGTCATCATGCCTAAGATTGCTCGAACGATTTAAATGACTCTGATTTATCTTTTGGAATTATTTTCTCAAAGGTTCCCTCTATAATTTTGGAGTAACTGGTCACTTCATTTCATTGCTTTGTTAAACAAAGATTTGGGTATGTTGACTGTTAATAGTGTTTCCCGTTGGTCATCTCCAAAGAAAACAAGGTAAGAGATAAGTGATGTGTCAGAAATTCCAAATCAAACTGAATGAAATCACGTGTACCCCATCATAAATTTAATGACTCAAAGATAAAGCTCCAAGAATAATAGCAAATTTGGCTGCCTCTTGATAACCCAGCAGCTACATTATGAAGTGCAGAAGATCGTCACGGTTCCGCTAATGCGATCTTCAACGTCTGATCTTTCTTCTGAAAGCCATAGAGTACCTTTTCATCTTCTCCTATACCCTCCGTCAATTTAGTCAACATAACCTTTCAAAACGAAGTAGCTAATCCATACACTCACTCTTCTGACTATGAATAAAACAGTTATTTTCAGCTAATCATATATCTAAGACGTTACAGAAACTACGTTACAAGTAGATTTGCTTAATTTGAAACCAAAAATCGCTTGGTGGCGACGGATCGATATTACGAAATGTTAGCACCCCTATTCATCCTTTGGGTGTCATAAGAGCCGATTAATAGAGCAAACTATGCAGGGCAACATCACTGTTCATCATCATCATCATCATCACAGCTACCCTCTGGCCGGCGTGATATAGTGCCTCCAAACTCCTTTCTAAGCTGAGGCTTATATCCAGCAACGAAATATTAGTCTTGTTGACTTGGTGATGATGATGACTGTAACGTTTTCTGCTCACATGATCATCATAACTTATTGGGACTTTGAAATTGGTCCACCTATATACGAAAAAGTACATACAAAAGGAAAATACAATAGGAAAATTGTTGTAAACATTTTCCATCGAAAATTGTGCGTGTTGAATTGACGGGTAGGCGAATTTCGTGGCTCGGTCTATCGATGTGAGAAGGCACGCGAATGGCACGCGCGGTTTACACCTAGGGCTTTCACATAAAGCACATATGACGTCATAAGTTTTTTGATATTCAAAAAGCTACTAGCCACTATGACTACTAGTAGCAGTAGTGTTACTACTAGACACAGGACGACGATATATCGAGACAAACACTCACACAGTAATCGGACTTTAGTAACTAAATAATACTATCACAAAATTATTATTAAATTAAATAAGTATTATAGGTTTAAACTTATTTAAACCTTTAATACTTATTTAATTTATTAAATAATCTATATAATAAAAAATAAATAATAAAAAATAAATATATAGCTCGCTATACGGTTGGAAAGATAAGAATCTATCTTGGAAAGAAAATGAAATCTTAAAAATAACAACTGCATTTTAATTGCATTCTCATAATATTATACATACATACTCAAAGAATTTGTGACTATCTTAAAATAGTATATAAAGAAACGTTTTTTATACTGCTTCTTTTCAAAGGCGTATCAAAAATGTTTAAAAAGAAACAGATGAGCTAATAAAAGGACGTAAAACCTTAACCTCAACGGATTACCAATTACTTATAAAAACTATATAATGTAGCCAGTTGTTTTTAAGAAAGCCAAAACTTGCATTCTAAGGTGAGGCCTAAATCTAGTAGTGGACTTATAAAACTGTTTGTAGCCATGATCACGATGAGTGGTTTACTAGGAGCGTAATTAATGAAAAAAACAAAAAAAAAGTTTGTAAAAACATTGTCTAAACCATTTCATCTCGCGTGACAGCCCTACATGAGGCAAATATCTCGCGAGCCTTCAGTAATTGAAAACGCGCCGTATTCGGACAGTTTTAATGGTCCTTACGCAATGCTAGCAGATGTACCGGCACATATTTGTTACTGCTGTTTGAACTGTCCTCGCGCGTTCTCTCCTCTCGTACCATTAGATGACCCACTTTATAATATTTGGTGTGGTAACTTTTAGTAACTCTTTTGAATAAAGAGGTACTTTTTTCAATTTAATTCATCATCATCGTCTTTCTAGCCTTTATTGTTCCTAAGATTTGAGGAGGTTCCCGGTTTTACCTGAATATCAGTTTTTAAACGGAGCTGACCTCCGAAACCATGAGGGTGAAGTAAATTCGAAGATTGAACCAATTGTCAGTATATTTGAGGGCTCTGACTTCCCAATAACTATTGCCATAGATGTTCATGACAACAGGGACCGACGGCTTAACGTGCTCTCTGAGGCAAGGGCGGAAAACACCGCCATCTTCCATACTCCGGGTTGCTATTAAGAATTTCTTGTAAGAAAAACCCAACAGCTGTCCGACCCGAGATTGAAGCCGAGACCTCTTGATCTGCAGTTGCTTACGTTAACCGATAGACCAACGAGGCAGTTTTCATTTTTAATTTGATTTGTTCACTTTACTTCATTACACTTTAGTATCTTTAATGCATTGCTTACACGCATAAATGGAGTTCTGAGATCGACATCTAAATCTGTAGACACGACATCTATTCGCATTGGATTCTCTATTGGTATAAATTTAAATAAAACCTTGTTGTTTTTATATAGATAAGTATAACTTGAACAAAAAACTTTTTTTCCGTTTACATCGCAGATGAGACCAACACTGAACTGTTTTTAATAAGGCGAAACATATATACTGTTGTCACAATTAATAGGTCAAAAATATTCAACGTACATAACAAAAACAACTACAGCAGTATCTAAACGGGCAAATGCAACAACGAAACAGTTGTTCAGAACTTTGCGAGCCTGCTTAGGTAATTGTTAAACCTGCCGTGAACGCTTTTTGCCACAACATTACTCTAACTTCAGCAAAGTTGGCAACTGGCAGCGCAGTAGCGGAACTGCCAGGCAACTTTGTAGACTATATACCTAGCGTCCACAAAGGTACGTTATCGCGCCATCGTCACTATCTGCTTTACCATGCAAATGAGTTGGAAAAGTCTGATGGAGTAAGAAAACAAGCGCCGAGCCATGAACCGCTAAAATGCTGCAAGGCGTTATGTATTTTAGATATAAAGGTAAGTTAATAGGGCATTATTTTATTTGTAGTGCAGGACGCCCAGGTTCTGTGATTGGACTTGGTGCTAGATACGTGTAGCCTAAAATTGATCAGAGTGGCGTTTCTAACAATGGACTGCTATAGGCTGACGATGATGATGATGATGTTGAAAAGTAAATTAGCTAGCATAAAGTATTATTGGCAATCGTGGTAAAAAATCTATTAATAAAGACGTAAGATCTATACATCAGATTTTTATCATTTAACTAGCTGAGCCTCACGGCGTTATCCGCGGTAACAAAGCAAGTCTAAGTTACTCCTTATATCCAGCCAGTAAAATTCCCGTGAAAACCCGTCCAGCCGCTCCAGAGATTAGCCGAAACAAACAGACAGACAGACAGACAAAAAATTTAAAGCTATTTTTTTATGTAAGTTTCGTGTACACTTTCATTTGCAATTAGTGAAAAGCTCTTGATTTGAAATTGCAAACAGACACTTCTATGTTATTTTTTTGTATAGATATAGGCCATTACTATAAAATGGTATTGAAAATAAATACCTCATTGGACAACTTCTTAGTTCTCAATCAACATTTATCTCATAGGTAATTTATTACTTACATATCTATCTTACATCTAACTCCAGGTACAGCACAAAAATGAATCTACATAATCGTAGATCAACATAATATATATTCAAATTATGTTTCAGAAAATGCTTCTCATTTAGAAAATAAAGAATGTTGGCAGATAAAGTAAACCTTATGATGTGCTATGCGCCCTGTACATACCGAAAGATCGCATCATTCGCGTGACACTAAGCTTAATAGTCGTTTATACATTTTTAATCTGAAAGAGGTGTATCTTCCAATATCCAAACTCAAGTAGGTACGAAATCCGTACATAGATAAATAGCGCCAGAAGGGTTGGGCCACAGCAGGGACCGCGAGGCGCGGGCGGGCGGTCAGAAGTTTACCGCGATAGTTGCGGCTGCAGCCTTTGTTGGACCGCCCCACGCGTGTCGTCCACAATGGTGCCTAGTTACTTGAAACTATCCAGCTTTGTGTCGGTATTGTATTGCAAGTCTCCAGAACGGTGATTCGCCATAGAAATGGTGATGCAATATATAAGTATACCAAGCAAAGAGAATGCAGCAGTTCATACATAACTATGCGATGCTATAGGTTATTTAGGGACTGCATTGCTTTTTTGGCTGAATTGTGATAAGATAAGGCTACTTATTTGACTACTGCTAATAAGATGACTTTTTTGAAATCTTCATAAAATGTGTCATGTTTCAAGAAGCTATTGAAAACTTGCTCAATAAAATAGGATCATGTAGTTCAACTTTAAATGATTAGCATTACTCAATCCCCATTCTATAAAAATAAGTCGCCGTAAATGAATAATAATAAAAACAAAAAGAAACTGTATTTGTTAGGTCTACTGTGGAACGCACAGTGTTATCTGAGAAAGTAATTTATAAAGTTGGATGGGTGAGCGATAGGACAACGTTGTTTATCTTGTTATAATAATATGTAGAAATTAGATATTACTATGTATATACATGTGTATTTAGGTATATTTGTGCTAGTATGTGGTTCACTTATGTTTGAGAAAGGTACTTCAACTCATACCTTATATACCGACTTGCCTAGCTATCCATAATGTTATATCCTATATCAAAATTTAAACAAAAGAAAAAAATGAAAAAGCTTATATTTGCAGTGGCGGTCAGAACTTGTATATCTACATTTAGAACATTACAGAATTTACAAATGATTGTGTTATTTTTTAAATAAAAGACAATTCCCATTCTAAAAGTCTGTGTATAAGGACACACATTACAAGGACAAAAAACCACCGAAAAAAGCTATTTGTGGATCAAACAAAGAGTAGTTCCATGCATGGGTAGAATTTGCAACACAACGCAGTAAGAAACGGCAAGATGGCCGCTTAATTGCAGTCGCACTAGTATTTATATTCAATATTATATATAAAAAATAATATTATTGTGACTTATAATATCCCGAAAACTGCAATAATAGCGGACACGGTAGGTCTCGCGAATCAATCTTATTAATGAGTATCGCTTGTCATCAAAATAAATCAGGATAGTCAGGGCAATTTGTGTCCAAATTAATCAGTATATTGCACTGTTTGTCAGAGTTGTTTGCACATAGTTTGTCTCACCACTATTTTCGTAACAAAAATATAACAACGAGTTGTCGAAAATTCAGGTTTCATTAAAACACGCCCAAGATTAGATGTATCTAAATATACATATAGAGACTATCAGTAATATCATTATATTTAGAAATAAACGTATTCATATAAAAGTGTGACACTTACATATACCGATGAAATATTAACAGCATTTAAAAGAAATTAGTTAAAGAGATGTGAAGAAGAAATCTAGAATTTAAATCACACTGCTCACACTTTACCAGTGTGAGCATTTGTCACGGCTTTGTTTTACCCCTATTGTGATGTCGGCGTGAATGTTTCTAAAAGTAATTGTTTATAAAACATATCCTCGTTAAATATATTTTACTGACATTATGATGTCACATTAAGTGAAAATAAAAGTTCAAAATTCAAATAATACTAAAATATACCTAGTAATAAATTAATCTTAAATTGATGATGAAATGAACATGTTGAATAGGCATACGAAAATAGGATTTTTAATCAGGCTGTCAAGCGTTCTAGGGTTGTCAAAAAGTACATCCAATGAGACAACTACAAAGGGCTGTCGGCGTGAACTCGGGAGAGTTAGTCCTTGTCTCTGATAATTAAAAGTAACATAATGTATATTAATAGAAAAGTTAATAATAAACCACATATTATTCTTGTCACGTTGAATTGTTCTTAATCTTACACTTATTTGTCTGAAATATATGTTTTTATTTAAACTAATTTACTGATAAAAAAACATCGAAACAATTAAAATAAAGATTTTTTAAATAACTCGTTTGTATTACGATTTGTCTTAATAAATTATTTCTGTAAAAAATTACACCGACTTAAAAGAGTCCAATCCTATAAATGTCTGCAGCATTCGCTTTCTCCCCAAGTTTCCTTCTTAATTCGTGGGTCGATGACCTCTGGACCCTTCACGATTAATGTCCAGAGGGTCAGCAAGACTCACTAATACTGCGAAATTAAGACGACCCCTATCGCCATCTGCAACCCCCTCGGCAAACAAAATGGCGACCGTTATATTCTTCGGAAGGATGTTATTTTGCATTTTGTTCTGCCTATGTCGTTAATTTGCCGTGGAGAAATAAAATTTATTGTTGGTCTGTTATTTTGTTTTTGCATAGAATTGTTTAATTCAAACGTTACAAAAAACATGGTTGCGCGCGAAATTTCGTTATTTGAATAATTAAAAAAAAAACAAAGAGGTTTGTGTTAGATTATCATAGACTTTATATAGCCAGATATATGTATAAAAATGAGAGTTTTGAAAAAAAAAATATTTTTGTTTATTTAAAAATATATTTTGTTTGCCTAGAATAATATATTACATCGTATTGATAATTACACTTTGAAAATAACGTCATATGAGTTCAGAAACTCATGGATTTGGACTTTAATTTACCAAAGCCTATTAATAAAATAGTTTACTGTAAAATTTAAATTTAGAATATTTTTTTAAGTAAAAGCATTTTTTTCCGTGATTGTATCAGAAAACAGTCCTCTACATAACTAATAATAAAGTTGTTAGCTAGCTGTTAGACCTATTTGCACCATGAGAATTTTTTTATATATTCAATAATAGATCAATAATTGAAGAAAGTAATGTAATATCATAAGATTTTAGATAAACCGCAGACTTTTGGATAATATTTTTTCCGCTCAATTTTTTCGTAGAAAAAATTCAAGAACTTGCGCGAAAAAATCATTATTTAGGGATTCTGTTACATCAAACACCCACAGATAAGAAAAGTGAGAGATACTGCACTGATACGGCAGTGCTTTAAGCGATCATCTCACCGATTCTTAATGAGAGTGTTGTGGGTTTAAATATCACATAAAACAACACTTTCGATGATTTACAAATTTCTGTTCCCAGCCTGTTTCGTGTATGTTTGTTATAAAAAACTAGGCATTTTTGGCGTATTATTATTCGATTAAGTGCTTGCGTAGGGGGTTTTTTATTATTTGCAAGTTAAATTTCTCTATACTGATATTATACTATTAATATATATAATATATAGTTCAGTATAGAAAAAACAATATTTAAGAACGCATAGACAACCCCTAGTTAACCTAATATGTCCCCGTCCGCATTAAATTTCATTCTCACAACTAAATCACGATATAACTTCATTATAAGACAACAAAATAATTTCGCTCCAATAATTTTCAATCAACAAAAGACTAGTTATATTCAAGGGAGTTTAATTAAATCGCAAAAGGGCTAGACAGAAACTAATTTTAGTTAAGCAAACATACTAATAAATAGTACGGCAGGGATGTTACCTCCGAAGTACTGGGAGGGACTGCGGTACATTTTAAATTTAATTATCATTTAACTTATGTATTCGTCTGTTATTTCCCTCGTTTTGGAATCTAAAGATTTCTGAGCGATTTCTGAGCTGGTTTTTTCTCGGTGTAACGAAACGTTAAGAAACCCTTTGAACGTAGTTGCAAGGATTTTTTAACATAATGAAAGTTATTAGAATATCTAAATACTGTATTTTTATTAGTAGTGTTACCCGCGATGCCGCAGGAAAAAGTAGTCTATGTACTATTCAGATGTATGAACTATATTACTGTAAAGTTTCTAATAAATATCTTCAGTAGTTTTTGCGTGAAAGAGTAACAAAAAAACTTCACAAATCTTCGCATTTATAATGTAAGTAAGACGGTAAAGTAATTCGAAAGTGTATATTTGTAAGTAAGTATATAAGTACAAGAGAAAAGACAATGATTTACTTATTTTATCAAATCACAGTCCACTAATATGTCAATTGGGTTAATAAACGTCAAGAAACTCATTTATTTCATTTCATCCGCCATTTTGAATACGGCAATCCAAATAGTGCGATTTGATAGCAAAGGCGAAGTAGCGAAGGCCTGCAATTAAAACTTCTTTGTGAGCCAGTGCTGTCGAGGGGCTGCGGGCGCGGGGGGTGTTGAGGTAAGCGGGGTGGTGGTCACTTGACGGTGTTCGTAATTGGAAAACTTTCCCTACGGACTCTGCCAGTGATAAAGGTTACTTGTGACAATTTGGTGACGTATATACGGCGTCCTTCGACAAAAGAGTATGTGTATGTGTAACTGACCTTTTTGTAAGTCAGCAGGTTATTTTATCTACATCCTAGCGTTTACTATATACATGTTTTTACTAATATAGATATATGTTAGTTAGCTGCTTAGACATACGTATATGTTTTATCATATATCAAATATAAAAAATGGAGCGTGGTGATGGTAGTTTATGACCTATGTTCAGTCCTAAAAATTCAAGTCCAAAAAGGTCTGAACGAGAATTTTGCAAGTGTTCTATTACAGATTAAGACACGATCTTGTGAAATATTAGGAAATAAATGACTTAAAAACCGATCTCCATCTCCTTTTTTAGAAGTTTGTGATAAATTTATGTTTAAATAAATAAATAAATATAAGAAATAAATATTTTCAGACATTTTTAACACACAACGTCATCTAGGCCCAAACAAAGCAGAGCTTGTACTATGGATACTAGACAACTGATTTTATTACATTTATATACTTTTTTTGTAAATACATACGTATTATACATAAAAAACACCCAAACTCCGAAAAACAAATATTTACAGATCATATAAACATTTGGTCCGACCCAGGATTCGAACCCGAGACCTCATGGACAGCAGTTGCGTACGCTACCACTGTGCCACCGAGGCAATTAATGAATCGATTATTTCTCTTCAAAATTGTACACATTCTGCCTACTTTAGGAGCAGACAGCAGTGTATAACATGTGTTAAGTTATTATTCCTTAGTAATATCTAACTTTACTCATCTATCATATAAAATTACGTATCACCTTTTACACGTTATTCTAGACAATACTAGCTGACCCATGAAACTTCGTCTACCTCTGTTGTCAGTTAAGTTCAGCTCCTATTGACCTAAGCATGATGTTGTTAACTACCCTCTCTAGGTACGCCAGCAAAACACACGTTTAAACAAAAAAAATGAAAATCGGTTATAAAATTTCGGCATTCATCGTGCAACAATGTGACACGAGAATCACAGTACAGACT
The DNA here is from genome assembly GCA_003709505.1 of Hyphantria cunea. Lineage (NCBI taxonomy): Eukaryota > Metazoa > Arthropoda > Insecta > Lepidoptera > Erebidae > Hyphantria > Hyphantria cunea. Next base: position 228,542 of record PKRV01002133.1, read on the forward strand.
AAACCGTAAAACAAAAGAAAATGAAACAAATTTCCTCGCTGTGAACCAAAAATCGTCAGTCAACGTAGTGACGCTTCGCATACATACAAAAACACTTCCTATAACTAACAAAAACTCCACTTAACGTCCCGTCCAATCAACTTACAGTTTTAAGTCAACCATTTGGAATAAACGCCTTTGTCCTTATATACGAATAGTGCGAGATAGTGCCTGTATTCAAACATTTGAAAGGCTTCCTTAAGACAATAGTACAGCCTCCAATGAACTCACTCCAGTCGACTCTATTATACAAAGGAGACGTCTGAATGGCTCACATAATTAAAATGGTCCATAACTAGTGTTGTACTCATCTAGTGCTGTACACAATGGCGGAATAGTCAAAGATGGAACAAAGGTTGCTTGACTTAGGGACGGCACTAGTAGAAACTAAATGTATATTTATCCTAAGTAATACCATGACGTTTTTTGTAAGTTTACTATTGACACGGCCCGGCTTTGCAAGGAAGTATTTGAAATTCACGGATTTATATTTTGATATGCATGTATTACGCATGTAAACCTTCCTTTTAAATCACTTTATCTATTCATGAAACTGCAACTTCATTAAGATCAGTTGAGTAGTTTAAAGAGATAGAAAACAAACTAGTATATATTTATGTATAACCCTCCTTCAATACTCAACCGTGAAACTTTGGTTATACTAGAAAAGGAGCTAGGATGTCTTTCTACTCGCGGTTTGATCATTACATTGTTAAATCAAAATCTCTGTGAGTAAAGCTGCGGACAATAAATAAATAAATAAATATTTTCGGACATTTTAACACACAACTCCTTCTAGTCCCAAACTAAGCCGAGCTTGAGTACTAGACAACTGATATTATTACATATATATACTTTTTTTGTAAATACATACATATCATACATAGGAAACACCCAAACTCCGAAACAAATATTTGCAGATCATACAAACATATGGTCCGACCCAGGATTCGGACCCGAGACCTCAAAGACAGCAGTCGCGTACGCTACCACTGCGCGACCGGGACGGTCAATAGCTAGTATCATATAGCTATCTCTGCATCTTTGGCTTTTATAAACAGATTCCATAATATTTAGAAATTTTAATGATATGCACAACATTTTCATTAAGACGCAATACAACTCATTATCAATCGGTGTTTTCCTCAAGTTATGGCTTATATCAAGTTTATGTCCTTATTTTGGGTCCTCTCCGAAAACAGGGCGATCATAAGGGTACAAAACTTCGTAGTACTTTTCCTCTCCTCCTACATATGGGACTGATCCTGCCCACACACACAGCTGTGACCCACAAACACACCGAGTTATGTCACCCGGGAAGCCCCAGGAAATATTAAACTTCTTGAAACCCGTAACGAAATTAATCAGAAGAAAATTGGAGGGGTGTAAACATAATAAGATCGCTCTCTCCTACACATTATAATATACGACGAATAGAAATCTTAAGAAAGATTTAGCTACAAATCGTCAAAAAGAAGAGATTACGTCTTTTATAGCTGACGTAACCAAAAAAATTCTCATGGTCGCGCAGTGATCGAATTCGTCCATAGTTAATTTCTATTTTTTGCCTTTCTACACTCCTGAAGGGGTACAAAGTTTTTACTTCAACTATTTATGTCTATTGTCAGGTTAACGAGAGAGATTTATTTTAAAAAAAAGAACAACTTAATAATGTACATCAACAGGCAGCGAGTAGTTCCAATAACTCTAAGAATTTTAGCTATTTTGACCTCTGAGCGAACACAAGCAAATAGATTTATTACATCTTAGTCATACCACGGAGAAACAAACCAAAGTCACTAACTGAACAAATTACGTGCACTCGTAAAATTTAAAATCATGTACCAAATAGTTAGAAATTAGAACATGAAAATATTCTCAAACAAACGGACTGGGCAAACAACTTATAAACACATTATTTACATGGGCCCACGTTAATTTTAACGTGTTTACTGTTAACTGTATACGGTATAAGATGGTACCTATACATAAAGCTTACCGGTGAAGAAGATATATTTGATAGCTTTACTAATCGATTTGTTAAATCAGATATCATTATTTTTATCTAAAAAATCTCAAGAAGCTATCTTGAATAACTTTCTTCGACAAACTGTGTCTCACTTTTTGTATATTATGAACATATTTTATTAAGTTCAATCCATCATTTAAGAGTGTACAAACTAAGTATTTCACTCTTCAAGATCTTACAAAGTTCTTGACAGTTCTAACATTACATGAATCAACTCTAATCTTTCTAGATTTTCCAGATTTATTCTTATATAAATGTGCCCTGTCAGTGCTAAAATACAAAATGGACTTACTCAGTTTTCTGAGTCCAGACGCCCAAAATCTTTATGGCAGAAATTAAAATAGATTATTCGTTTATTTCAATTTGTATCACTGCCCTCCAAAAGTAACTGATTAAATTCTTCAATTATTATATCACAGTTACGTCCTACTTCAAGAACTAATATTATTTCAATCGATTGTAAAATATAGCATATCTTTTAGTGTGAATGTCCCTGCTCAGTTTCCCTTGATATTACGTTACACAATAAGTACACATGTTATTTTCTTGTACAAACTGTGAAATTTATTTAGTTTTTCATTACTTTCCAGTTGGCTCCACATTCTGGGTTTGTTGCTTGGTTATGGTACAGAGTACCATAACCAAGCATTTAAATGAAATGGCTAAGATTATTTATCTTTTCAATACGTAATTCATTATGTTATTTCAAAAATTCTTAATGTTTTGTTTTCAAATTTATCACATAAGGTAGATTAAAATTCACAGATCAGCCGGGCATGGTCACCTCACTTGATTAGAGGATCCTTCCTCCCTTTGTGTTGGAGGGATATGACATTCGTTCCTCCACAAGTATAATAAAATATAACACTATTTTCTATGAACCCACGGTTGTTATGTTTTAAATGATTAGTAACTTCTGATAATTCCATAAAGCGAAACCAGTCAGGTTAAGTTTAAGTAAATTAAATAGTGGAATAAAAGTACAAGTGAGTTTAATTTTAAGATTATACATAAATTAGGTGAGTCCCTTTTCACCAGCGGTTGTTATTGTATCTTTAATATAACAACTACGAGTAACGCCGCAGGGCAAAGCATATCTAAAAACAGTAGCCTTAGTTACTCCTTATATTATGAGCTATCCGCCTGTGAAAGTCTCGTCAAATTAGTTCCAGAGATTAGCCGGAATCACAGACAGAGAGAAAAATAAGATTTTTTTATATAAGTACCGTAAATATTTTCATGTGCATTTAGTAAAAAAACTTGTTATTTTTATTTATTTGTTTAGATTTTTAACATTTTAATAAAGCGGTGTGGCTGTAAGTATGCATGGATATAACTTTATACTAGGATCTACTAGGATCTGCACAGATGTTTTATTCATAAATCAAGTATTGAATTATTTATCAAAAAGATTTTCTTCGGATCTAAATATTTACAAATCATAATGTGTTTGTTTATGGTTCTATTGTGAAGACCATTAAAGCTATATTGTCTCGTGCTTTATACACTTGGTTTGTTTACTTTATTTATTCAAGTGTATAATATGGCTGTTGGCTTGGCTGTTGTATAATATGAGTAGGTATAGTAAGTATATATTTACATATATGTTGGTTTTAACAACAGCGGTAAACAATAGATTTAGAATTCAGTAGAAATACAAAGGTTGATGTGACTTTTTATAGAGACATTGTTTTATCTTTATCAAGTGGAGTGTCACCATTATTTTGCATCCCATGGGTGTCGTGATAGCCTACGGGATATAACTAAAGGAGGACACTAAATACTACAACAATATCGCAATGCAGGCTTAACTTGAAACTAATTCAAATTAAAAATCATTCTTTAAATTGAGACAAAAATAAATAAATAAATAAATATATTTTCAGACATTTTAACAGACAATGCCATCTAGTCCCAAACTAAGCAGAGCTAGTACTATGGGTACTAGACAACTGTTTTTAATACTTATATACCTTTTTTTAAATTTTTTTTTTGTAAGTACATACATAATATACATAGAAAATACCCAAACTCCGAAACAAATATTTGCAGATCATACAAACATTTGGTCCGACTCAGGAATTGAACCCGAGACCTCTAGCACAGCAGTCGCATTCGCTACCACTGCGCCAAATGACTTATATGAACGTCTAATTGAAGCTACAGTTAAAAGTCATAGATTGACACAAACAGACGTTACAACATGTACTGAACTGTCAAGGTAAATTAGGTGAAAACATCAACATCTATTGCCCACAGTTTCGAAAATGGGTAGAGCCTTATAAAAAGAATACTGGCATAGAAACATATGACCACTATTTTCAAGAGTCTAAAACAAACCCTTTTGTTATATAACAAACCATGCTTCAGCTTGGTATGGTAGGCCAATACCTATAAATAAATAAATATTTTCGGACATTTTAACACACAATGCTATCTAGTCCCAAACTAAGCTGAGCTTGTACTATGGGCACTTGACAACTGATATTATTACATATATACACTTTTTTTTTGTAAATAAATACATATTATACATAGAAAACACCCAAATTCCGAAACAAATTATTAATTAATATTTGCAGATCATACAAACATTTGGTCCGACCCAGGATTCGAACAAGAGACCTCATGGACAGCAGTCGCGTAAGCTACCACTGCGCCACCGAGGCAGGTAAACGTATGTCAGATGACCATCTCCTTCAGTGGCCTACTAATGGCTGTTGACCTGATTGATGATGATTTTATGAAGTAAAGTTTTGTCTTAAATAAAAGTAGCTTTGGGATTCGCTTCTTTCATATTTTCTTTTACAGTAATGGTAAGAGATCCGTGTGCTAAAGTCTCATTCAGTCCAATTCGTGTGTTCCGTTCAGGCCAGTCAATATTCAAAGCTCAAAGCCTCTCCACCATTTTCTATGAATTTGTGAAAATTAAACTGTTCACGAATATTCCCCAAAACACCATTACTATGACGTAACAAAACTTACCCCTTAAACTTCACACACCCCCAAAAATAATCCTTTACCACCCTCACGTTTTCTTTCATCCCTTCCCAAACATGCGGGGGTTAAGTCACCCTACTTAAGATCGATGGAAGGGTAGTAGATTAGACTTTGCGATAAGGGTAGAAAGGGACCCCTGTCCTCGAATTAAGGCCCACCCTTTGTGAATCTCAGATGGGTAGCTCGAACTCGTGTCTTGTTTTGACGGCTTTTATAATTAATTTGCTAGTTTCAAACTGTAGTGTAACAAGGGTAGGGGCACATTAATTTTAACGAAATTCTGCAGAGCCGAGGGCTCAGACCGTGGTTTCTTATTGTGTCATTATTGCTTTATACTTCTTAAATACTGGCCTTACATTCTTTCTTCTTTATTCGACTTTCTTTGTATTTGAAAAAGGAATATGGTTAAAAATGTCATAGGTTCATAGATGATTCTTTTTCAAGAAAATAACGCTAGGTACTAGCTAGTAGTAATATGACCAAAACAAATTATGTAATTAAAGGTCGCCAGCGGAAAGCTACAGCCTACAATTAGGTACATCATCAACGTTGCATCTAGAGCTCAATCTTAGGAACACCGCACTGATACGCACTTTAAAAGAAATTGGCAGAAGTTTTTTTATTGAATTGTTGGTTTGTATACGCTTCAAAAACTCAAGAAGTTCTGCATCAAACGAGTTAAAATTATGACACAATAGGCATACAAAACCCCAAATAATCTTGAGAATAATAAAAGCTTGGAAGATGGAGATTATGAGGCATACAAAAAACTTTAAAGAAGGTTTTTATCCATTTCTTACAATCAAGAACAATTTAGCACATAGAGGCTTAGCATTGTACAGTTATTGTGTATATAACATTATAGCTATATGACAGAAAAGTCTTAAACCCACATATTTCAAAGTAATAATACTATTTGGTAAAATTTCGTAATATCTAAATCGTCAAGCGAGTCACGATTCTGAAACTCACAAATTGTGTACGGAGGAAAATTGTCCAATGTACTGGTCCGTCTTAGTGTGAGTAGGGTGGGTTGGGGAGGGTTTTATTATAGAACCGCCGGTCTGCGGTCCGTCCCGCGAGGGGGGACGCACTTCTTACGGACCTCAAGGGCTGGCTGCCATTTTGGACTGATTTTATATTTGAGAAATATTTCTAAATATTAATAAGTTTAAGTTTATGAATACCTAGAATGAAAGTCTATATATATTTTATTTTATAAAATTTGATAACCAATTACAAGAAAAAAATCTAGTATAAACTATATTTCAATAAAACAAAGATTTGAATTTTAATTCAAATCAATATAAAAATATTCGTTTGCTTAAGAAAAAATAGGATATACATGGGTATAATTAAATTGGAATCGGACAAGAAGGAAGCTGAAAGAATAAGAATAGATGGAAAACTCATTACATATTTGTACATTGTATTACAGATTTCCAAAAGCGTCCACAAATAAGACAAATATAGAGTAGTGAGGTACCTACTAATATTATAAACGCGAAAGTTTGTTTGGATAGATGTTTGTTACTCTTCCACGTAAAAACTACTTAACGGATTTGGATGAAACTTTACAGTAATATAGATTATACATCAGAATAACACATAGGCTATTTGCCGCGATAACTGAATATACGCGGGCGGAGCCGCGGGCATAAACTAGTAAAATTTTAATAAGTTAAATCTCGAAACCCACCTCACGAGGATAATATACTGTATGCAGTCGTACAATACAGACTTAATATTGATATTTTTAAGACTGTACCCTAGGTTAAAGTAGTTACATACTTTTAAAACTTATTTACTTAATTAGTTTTAAACTGTTTTATTGTTTGTTGTTGTTTAATGTTACCCGCGGTATAACTTCACTTGCAGGTAGCGCTACGGGTCGTATCCACTTCTTTCTAATCTAAACTGTTCTTGAATCCTCAAGAATAGGCACAAAAAATTTCATTAAAATTGGTTCAGCTGTTTAGGAGGAGCTTAGTCACATACACACATAAGGGAGAATTATATATATATATATAAGTACATTGTACAACAGTAACTCCGGGTAACGCCGCGGGGCGAAGCTAGACAAAAAAAATAGCCTAAATTACTCCCTATAGCTACCAATGCAAATCCCATCAAAATCGGGTCCAGACATTCCACAGATTAGCCGAAACAGACAGACAAATAGATAGACAGACGGACAGGCAAACAGACAGACGAAATTAGTAAAAAAATATTATTTTGACATATAATCCGTGTATACATACATATACATATGCATTTAGAAAAAGTGGTTATTTGAACAATATAAACAGACACTCCAATTCCAAGTTGGAACTGGGATGAATCCTATTAAAAAAAACTAAATATTTCAAAAAAACAAAAGGAAAGCTTCATATTATTGCTGTTTATCTAGTTATTTATCAGTTGTAAAGAAAATAACAAGTTCTTTCTAAATCAATGCTCTTCTTTCAATTTACATTACAATGTAGGTCACGATTTTGAGACTTAGAAAAGTTTATTTTTCACTGGCTGACTTGTCGATAAGTTAGTTAAACTGAAAGGGTTTTCTTAGTTTAACTTTTGGCCAAAAAATAAACTAAATCGACAACCCTATAACACATAGCTACGGAGTGCGTACCAAACGCCTCTCTGGACAGAAGAAATTACATACTTTAATCTTATCGCTGGTATAAAATGGAATATTAAATCGGCCCCCACTTGCCCCACTCGCCTGGAATGGAATGTCTTTTGTGCACTCGAAGCGACAATTGTCACATTTTCTACCAAGATATTAGAATTCGCCAGCAAAACGACGTAATATAATTCTGAAATCTAATCGTTGCACTTTTTATCTTTCCTTCAACTAAAAAAGGCAAATAAATATATTTCTGGAAGAGTATAGAAATATTTTTTTAAATCAATTATAACATGTGAAAAATATTTATAAAAATGATAATTTATCATTCGATAATTTAACTGCAACTGAAAACAAAAAATTACAAGACACTAACAAAGTAAGGAAAACACTTTTCTTACTGCGTTGATGTCTTACTTATTGTTTATTATGAAATTTGTAACGTATTTGGTACATAAGTAAGTTTAATTTAACTTCGTCCATGTGTAAATACGACTTCCAACGATCCAGATGCAAAATAACAAAATATCAGAACTATTCCAAAACTGCCAAAATCAGGCGACAATCGGCAACAATCGAACAATTCCAATAAATCGTCAGCCAAATCCGAACCGACTTCTAATTACTAACCTTTAATTAATTTTCCAATTTTAAATGATGGCGCTAAATTTCAACAATGTTATCTTAACAAATTGACATTATGCTAGAGGGAGACAAAACTGTGTATGTCCAAATTTTACAATTCTGTGCGCCAGTGTTTAGGAGTGTTTATGAGGGGAGGGTTGAGGGAGACGAGCAGGGGGTTATAGTGGCGAAAGGGAGAAAGGATAAGGAGAATAGACCGAAAGCTCCGACACTTAGATATATTTGTGTGACGCGAACCGAAAGATATAGGGCCTGTACGACCGTCCGACCGAGATGATGTTTAGAAAGCTTTGTTAAACAATAAGGGTTAAATTTATCAGGATTATTTTGCGTTAGTAGTGTTGCAGCCGGGGATGGGAGAGGGTTATAAGATGGGGTGACTATTTCTAAGAGAAGTTTTAATTTCATGACTGGTCAAATTATTTTTGGAATTTACAGAGATTTATTTACCTCATTAAAACAAACTATAGAATGAAAAAAATTACATTAAAGAAAAAGTTAATATTAATTTTATATCTACATGCGATTTCGACTGCATTTTAAAAGTCGCAACAAACACAGAATCCTTGCTACAGCATCTACAACTACGACCATAGTGCGTTATGTTTCGAAAAGGCTAAAACGTAGATCTCAAAGTACTACGCTCCATTTAATGTCAATTTTCCCACTTCCAATGTAAATATTCTTCTCAATTTACTCTTTACTATAGTCCTTATTGAAAATATACCTTGACCTCTGTGACATGTCTACGAAACCGACTTAGTAACCTTGAAATAACGATTTTATTTCTATCGACTATATTTTCAGTTTCATTACAAAGTACATGGGCGTTGTTACCCAGAGAGCAGAAAGTACATTACAAATATAAAGAGTCACACCCAAGATGTACTTTTTTTACGCCGGGAATGCTTTTCGCACCATACTTAACGAATGGCGTGTGTGGGACTCCCAGAGAACTGGTCTACTCATTAAATCCCGCGGCGGCCTACCTCGGCAGACCCAAGATGTACCTAGTAAGTTCTAAAATGACACAAGTGCCAACTATTACAGAGATCAAGCTATATTTTCATTAGTAAGAAGTAAGTATTGTTTTCTTTATTTATTTAATGAGGGCTTAGTCACAAAAAGTGAGTTAAAAACTATAGACACTTGTTGAAGGCCCTCGTGTCCACGGTTTTCTTATAGGTTTCTTATAACTTTTAAGGAATTCTTGTATATAAATATATATATAGAAACTTAAAATCTAAATCTCCGAAACGGTTCCAACGATTTTCATGAAATTTAATATGCAGGGGGTGTCGGTAGCGATCAATCGATCTAACTAGAATTCATCTTTAGAAAATTTATCGAAAAAAATACCGAGAAAAGCTCGGTCATCCAGGTATCAGGTAAACACAAATATTAAAAATCGGTCAAGTGCGAGTCGGACTCGCGTAGGAATGGTTCCGTATCATTATCTATACATTTCAACCGTCTAGCTGTTGCCATTATCAATATAGAGCAAAGACGGTCAAAGACATCATATTTGTTGTATGGAAGTAACTTAATTATTTATTTTATTCTGTTTTTGAAGTGAAAACCTCTTTAGCCGTATTGAGCATTTTTTTATAGGAGAAAATCTTACGGGTTCGCGTCACCTACATGCTATGTACATGCATAATTTTAATTTAAAAATCATGACATTTCTAATTTTACACATTAATTTTACAAATAACATTCTAAGACATAAGTTTTCACTTTAATCGGCAGTCCTTATGACTGCCAATTTGTTTAGTATTTGTTATTCTAGCGGCAACAGAAATACATCTTCTCTGAAAATTTTAACTGTACACCTGTTCACGAGATACAGCCTGGTGAAAGACGGACAGCGAAGTCTTAGTAATAGGGTTCCGTTTTACCCTTTGGGTATGGAACCCTAAAAACTATTTTACAAAATCTTCATGTCTAAAACATTGAAATTTATTCTAACATAACAAATTCTAAAGTACATAACTTTGTCTGTCTCTAACAGTTCGACGACAAAACTACCGCATCGATTTCAATGAAATTTGGAATGGAGATAATTTGATTCTTAAGGAAGAACATAGTTAGCTTTTTGCCGCGATAATTAACATGCACGTGGAAGAATAATACAATAATATATTAGTCTTTTACGAGTCTAGGTATAAGTAAAACACGAGGATGTAATAAAGTTAGAGAGCTTATTAGTTAGGATAGTCTAATCTCGCGCAGATTAATAATTCAATCAATCAATCTACAACCCATAATGTCCCACTGCTGGGTTCGGGTCTCCTCTCAGGAGAGGGTTAAGGCCATACGTCCCTACGCTGGCCGAGTGCGGGTTGGGGACTGGCAAGACTACGTTGTGGCTACAAAAGCTTACCGTTGGATGTTCTTTCAACTGAGCTTTACGACTGTTATCATAGGATAACAATCGGTTCCGACTGCTTAACGTGACCTGGGAATCACGGAGACGCTCATGGTAACATGCCGCCAGCGGTCACCCAACCAGGTACTGACCGCGCCGTCGTTACTTACCCTCGGCGATTGTTTCTCATCACCGAGTGCAACTGGGCTATGAGCGCATGATTAATAATTACGATTCTCATTTCAATTAATACTTTGTTAGGTGGTCGTTCATTGTGGAATGTTTTACATAATTATGAAACTAACTAGAGAAATAACATCAAGCAGTTGAACTCAAATAAAGGTGATGGGTCATACTTAGAAATTATAAACGAACTGAGCCTCTCGGTATACCTGCGTTTGTTGTTATATCTTTACAACTACAACCGCAAGTAACGACGTGGGGCAAAGCTAGTCTAAAAAATATCTTAAGATACTCCGTACATCATAAGCTATCTGTCAGTGAAAGTTCCATCAAAATCGGTCTAGTTTCCAGTCCAGTTAAATAAAATATTTTAAAATGTATTTTCTTTATGTGCCTAAGTACCACCTATACTTTCATATGTGTATTTAATTAAAAGCAGACAGACTTCAGTTGAAGATATTTTATTTTCTGAACATACATTCAGATGGCTCAATTTACGACAGATAAAGCTTAAAACTACATCATAAATGTAATTGAAACTTCGAATAAAAACTAGCGCATCAAACTCTTAAATAAAATCGAATCCAAGTCACTCTAAAATAACTCAATAAGCCAAAAATATCCAATTAAGTATGAGCATTAATATTCTAAAGCCGCAGTCGTCAAGTGCCGCCGGGGGATAGTGCAGGTTGCCCCCCCCCCCCCCTCCACCCACAAAGGGAGTCATGTGGAATGATGGCCGAAATCCACGTTTTTAGGCCTAACCAACCTTTTTAGTATTCACATAAGCCTTATGGCTATTATAACATGCATTTGTCGAATATTGTGTGTTGTGTTGGCTAATTATTCAGTGGCTACATTAGAGTTTGATTATAGACATTTTATATATTAACTGATTAGGGTTTAGTTTCAATTAAATAATTAATCTATATATCTAAAAGAAAGTCGTGTTAGTTACACTTTTTATAACTCAAGAACGGCTGAACCGATTTGGCTGGAAATTGGTGGGCAGGAGAGGGACATAGGAAATTGTACATATAAATTATTATTATTTTATTTGCGCCGCGGCTATAACCGCGGTTGTTGTTGTACCGCGGGTAACACCGCGAGGCTCAGCTAGTATTAAATAGTTAAAACCTACGCAATTCTACACCTTTTATGCACTTTGCGTAATATTTTTACAATATTAAGGGTGCCGGCTACTTAGTACACTTAAAATCTGGTATTATTAGGAATAAATTCCATTTCTTTTATTTCTAATTATGTTTACATCGCTTAAACCTGTCCTCTTCATTTACAAAGAATTAAAGAACAAAATACGCTGAATTAATTTTCCATTCCCAAGTTTTTCTGAGACTTACAAACAACAACTTATTTGTTTATATAAAGAAGATTATTGAAGAAGCGAAGACCAGTGTATCAAGTTAGAGTTGAATATTTACACTTTTTATGGTATAGGTGGCAACGAGCAGACGTATCGCCATCGTACACACTTGATTTCTCTTTAACTCAACTCTTTAATTAAAATGTCAGAGATGAAAATAGAGAGAAACACGCACAGATATCGTTAGAGAACCAGACACATAGGAGGAAGAAGGCTTTGAAAATTCAAGGAAAATGCTGCCAAAAATCTCTTCGGGAAGCGACTTCATTTTATACTAGCTTCTCCGATGGTAAAAGAGACGCTAGCAATCGATATCCCGTTTGCAGCATATGTATACTTCTCTTCTAACATCACATGGTTTCCCACATGGTAATTTCTTTAACGCTCTATCCACTGATAAACTTAAAATTATAGAGCAACACAGCCTGGCGCGCCACCATTAATCATAGAAAATGACGCGACGCATTGTATGGAACGGTTCGGCTCAAAATTGTGAAAACCTATCCAGAGCGAGCACGCGAACTAATAACGCGGCCCGCTCACACTTCGGAAAATGCCCACTAGGGGGGTACAGTAAGAAAAAAAGAAAAAAGTTTTTGAAGATAAAAAAAAAATATTAAGTTGGAACTGTAACTTATATGAATAATTCATTTGTAAAGTGTTACCCAGTATGTACATATTTTAGTTGGTAAACCTTATGTTATATAAAAAAAAACAGTTGAGTTTATCAGTTCTCGTTTAAGTAATCCTACTAATATTATAAATGTGAAAGTTTGTGAGGACGTTTGTTACTCTTTCACGCAAAAATTACTGAACGGATTTTGGATGAAACTTTACAGTAATATAGCTTATACATCAGAATAACACACAGGCTACTATTTGCCGCGATAACTGAGACAGGTATACGCGGGCGGAGCCGCGGGCATACACTAGTGTCAAAATATTTAAATTTAGTATTTGATCTGTATATCTCAATAAATTTATTACTTAATAAAGTTAACCCATTCAATAGTTGTTTGTGAGGAATCGCAGCCTGCAATAAGTCTACCTGATTGTATATCCTTCTCATTATCTACCAATTGTCGAGGTAATGCTTGATGTACAATGAATTATTATAAACATCACAAATTGCTACTCAAAATTTGATTATATTATATATTCCAACGGGAACTGATAGATTCAAGACATGGTCAATTAACTATATTCGTGTATACGAATACTTAATACTCAATGTATTGTAATTAAGAATGTATTATTTCCTTTAAATATCTACCTAAACAACCAAATAGTAACAGAAGTGTTAGGACAGAAAAAAAATAGAAAAAAAAAGAAAAAACTAAATCGATTTTTTTTATCCTGACCTTACTTTCCTATATGGCTTGACGATGATGCAGGATACAAGTGTGCGTGTTGATTCTTGTGCGTGTGTGCGTGTCCCGTGACATTCTGCAACCGACGTGATATATTGAGAACTGCTCCAAAAATCGCTATTAGGTATCCAGTTGCGCAATGGAAGGCGTGGTTTGTATTTACTACGACTTTTGGAAAATGTTCTGAAGAATCATTACGTTATATAATACACTAGCAACCCGCCCCGGCTTCTCACGGGTTCATTACGGAAAATGTAACATAGTAACTTTTTTTCGACGTCTTCAACACATGTCTTTATATTTTAGTCAATATACTCAAAAATTTAACAAAATATATACGAAAACCTTCCTAAAGAATCCCTCTATCTATAAATAAAAACCACGTAAAAATACGTGCGGTATTTTTTTGAGTTTATTGCGAACAGACAGACGCGGCGGAGAACGTTGTCTTATAATATGTTGTGATGTATATGTTACTATGTTTTCTGAAGTATTATTAACAGTCTTTTATTATTTATTAATTTAATTCATACTGTTTAGTTTTTTCTGACGCCTTACACACAACGCCATCTAGTCCCAAACTAAGCAGAGCTTGTGTTATGGGTACTATTCAACTGATATAAATACGTATTTACTTTTTTATTAATACATATAATACAAAAAAAACCCAACTCCAAAATATGCATATTTGTAGATCATACAAACATTTGATCCGACTCGGGAATCGAACCCGAGACCTCAAAGACGAAGAATGATTATCATTTTATCATCCCCCAACATACGTTTCATTCAGAGTCAATATTTTATCTCCTAGACGAAGAGCATACAGCAGTGTGTTTATAACTAACTTACCCGGCAAACTTTGTTTTGCCACAAAAATAAAAGAAAATTATAGGGTTGTTCACCCTTACCATTTAGAGATATTAAAAAAAGATATTATCAGATTCTCAGACCTACTCGATATGCACACAAAATTTCGTAAAAATCGGTCCAACCGTTTCGGAGGAGTTTGGTAACAAACACCGCGACACGATAGTATGAAAAATAGATGTTATCCGATTCGTAAACCTACTCGATATGCACACAAAATTTCATAAAAAAAATTCCAGCCGTTTCGTAGGAGTTTGGTAATAAACACCGCCACACGAGAATTTTATTTATAAGACTATCCTAGTGGTGCAAAACTAACATCTCAATTTTTTTATTTACGAACGAACCATTATATTTATCATACTTTTATACGCGTGGAGTTCTGTTATCGCAGTAGAGAGTAGACTACGTCTCTTCTCCAGAATCAAAGTAACTTCTTGTCAAATTTCATTGAAATCGGTACAGCGGTTGAGCCGTGAAAGCATAATTGACAGACAAAGTTTCTATGATTCCAATTTTTAATATAAGTATGAATCATAAATATATCGAAAGAAAGCTTTTTATTTATAGGATCCAGATAAATATACCTGACTTATAAAAATACTCGGATTAGTTCCTAGATTTCGACTCCGACTTTTGAGTCTTGATTAGAGACATAATATAATAATATATCAGATAATCATGTCAGGTAATATCCCAATGCTCGCGCGTTTTCACAAAGATTGAAATTATGTTATTTGCGTTGAAATTGACCCTTATATCACGAAATATATTACAGTACACAATCGAACTTTGAAATAATCATACCCTCACACTAATTTGCAAAAAAAAAAACTGAAAAAAAAATCTAATATGGCCGCGTAGTGATCGTCACAGGGTGAGCATTTTAAATGTTCCTAACACAAACGCAGTAGTCAGTGCGATGACGCGCCGGGGGCGCCCCTATACCTCAACCCCTTCACTATCATTCAACTACTTACGCACACTACGACACTTAACCAAACTAAGTAGAGCCATGTTGCCCTCTCTTCATGCTGAAATTTTCATCTAAAGTTAGGTAGTTGCACCAGCGGTGACGGATCTACAAAGTTGGTTGCATACTATCAAAAACTACAGCAGAACACTGACGCAGGGGGTCGGACGTGGTAGGCATAAAATTCGAAAATATAGCTAGGTAGGTGTTTGTTTCTCCTATGTGCCCGCAAATGAGATGGTACGTGAAGTGGAATGAATGCATGATTTCGCTTTATTTGACTTTCGTATCTGTTCACGTCGCGCGTTTGTTGCGAGCTTGACGAGAATCGTCTGAAAATAAGTGTCAGATATCTTAATAATCATTTACTAGCCGTTTTCAATAAGCTATTTCTAGTTATAACTGGAGATAGTCAATGTCTTTTTTATTATTATTAATTCAATGCTGCCAGTCTTTTGGGAACGCTACCAGTAGACGATGATGCGGAGAATTTTTTTTACCCTCGTATGTAAATACTAGCCGAGGCCCGCGGTGTTCCTCGCGATTATTGTTGTAACCACGAACACCGCGGGGCGAAACTAGTCTAAAAAAAGTAATGTAAGTTACTCCTTACACCGTCAGTTATCTGCCTGTGAAAGTCAGGTCAAAATCGGTTCCAGAGAATAGCCGGAATAAACAGACAAAAATTTAAAAAATAATAATTTGGTATATGTGCCGAATATACATTCATAGGCATTAAGTTAAATCGGTTATTTTCATATTCATCAAATTTTTGATGGATAAATACAATTTTCAAGATAAATTCAGACGGATTTAGGACGGACGGATCTAGCTAACACTGGAGATAGGTTACTGAAAACCTATAATATAATTAAATTAATACTGTTACCTTAAATATTATTTTTATAATATACAAAATAATTATTACAATTTATCATGCTATCTGAGATACGGTCAAGGGAAAGTGTTACCAGTTCCTTTTAAAGTTTTAAGGAAATTATAATGATTAATTACATTATTTACAGATAATTGTTATATAAATATAAAAAAGCCCTATTCTTTCAATCGTAACCTATGAGCAAAACATGCAAAAAAATTCACAATCATGTTTGCCAACAGAAGTGAAAACAACAAACTATATACAAACAGTTATTTGAGCTAACGTGAAATGAACCTCTTTAAATAAAATGCGCGATGAAAAAATAAAAAATATAGCTCTTGGAAACCGTTCGGTGAGGATGAGGCGGAGTCCCATGATTTTGGTTCAACCAAAAAGTGCTCAGCGCACCTAAAAAAATTTTTACTTCTAGAACTGCATTACATACCTACACATTACTACGCATACACTCATAGAAAAAATTAATGAACCTCTCATACATCTATACAGTGCACTCTATAACCATTAGAATCAGGAAAGCGAAAGTATATATCTCTTTGTTTGTTCCACCACTTCTCCCTAAATGAACTACAGACTGTGATAAAATGAGCTCGTAACGTAATGTTCTTCTAGCCGATTACAGCTACGGCAGCCCAGTCAACTACGCAGGTGATATTGAAGGGTTCAAATGTGTACACAAACACTCTCTGTTCCCTCACTCTCATAATTCATTGGGATGGTAGCCCGATACGACTGTTGAGAGATCAGGCGTAGGACCAACAGCTTTACTTGTTCAGAATAAAACATACTGACAGAAAGACCGACAGATAACAAAAAATAATAATTGGTATATGTACCGTGTATTGTACACATGTATTGAGTAAAAACCGGTTATTTTAATATAACAAACAGACACTCCATTTTATTTATTTGTGTATATTACAATATCTCTATTAATTAACATTTAATTTAACAAGTAAAACCGACTTCATTGGACTTTGAAAACGACTGCGAAAATCCCCTTTCAAAAAAATATTCGAAAACGGTTCATCTTTACATAGTAAAATATATAATGGAGTCGCTTTCGCTGTATGTTCGCTTAATCTTTTAAACTGCTCAACGATTTTTAATGCTGTTTTCATCAATAGTGTAAAGAGGACAGATTCAAGAGGAAGGTTTATATGTATAATATGTACATGCTTATTGTACTAGAGGCGGTCCGAAAATATTAAAAATGAGCGAAAGGCTAGTTATTTTTAGGTAATTTATCTGCCTAGTTTGCGATAGTAATTCGTATCTCAGATGTGTGAAGTTATTAAATTCGCATTAAACATGATTTTGAGGAAATTTGCCTTCATTTTGTGTTGCATAAAGTGTACTTTCATGTTACTGAGGACAAACGATCAGGCATCATCTGATGGTACGGAACTACCGCTGCCTTTGAACAGCTGCAGTTTAAAGGTATACACGGTAGATTATATCTGACAGGTTTGCCTGTATGGTGGAATTATACAGGTATACCGGTAAATTTATGTTGCAAAACTTACTCTGCTCCGCCTGATGGGAAACATGAGCACAAATAAAGAGTGGTAGCCAGTACACAATTTTTTCATCATATGGTTTAAGAATTCCTCTTAGCCTATTGACATTTTGATTTGTACTAGTGTAAATTGTGCTACAGTCACCAGCGCCCTCCTCCTTTACATCCAAGAAATAGACACAAGAACTATGAACTCTTGAGAACAAATAATAGCAAGTAGTCATAGATATGATTTAGTGTCAGGTGTATGAAGTGAACTGGTGAATGTAGGTATTTTTTTTATGGAGTAGGTGGCAAACGAGCCGGCATATAACCTGATGGTAAGAGATTACCGCTGCCCATGGACACCCGCAACACCAGAGGCGTCACAAGTGCGTTGCCGACCTAGGGGGGTGGGAAGGCGGTTGAGGGGAAGGGTAGGATTATGGGCCTCCGGTATCCTTACTCACTCGGTATGTTTGGTATGTGATGTGTATGAAGAGGGTGTAATTGCGAATGTACTATGCTACAACGCACCATGGTGACCCACACTATGGCGACCTATTGAGAGGTATCGACCTCATTAGGTGTATAATATTGTCCGCGTGGCGACGGAATTATAATACGAAGGGTCACCGACACTATTCATCCTATGTCGTGAGAGGTGCCTAAGGGATTAAATTTGAAATAAACCATTTTTTTACGTGTAAAAAAAATGGTTTGTTTCAAATCAAAAAAGGGGTATCCCCACGGGCCTTCGCCCAACCGGGGTCTGCGGCGGAGCGGTGTGTTGGTATCGAACCGACTAAAACCACACGGCGTACTATTCTGCGCCTGAGACGGGAGCTATCCGGGAACCGCTTTCTTACGACATCTAAACCCCTCCCAGTCCAGACCCCTCCCAGAGTTGAAACAAACCCTATACCAACCGGTCTGGCCAGTGTGGTAGATCAAATCTTTCTTTATTATAAGAGACCTATGTCCAGCTGTGGAATACCAAAGGCTCTTGATAATTAAGTATCAGAGGAAAATGTAATACAATAAATTCTAAACGCATACTTTTTAACCGACTCCAAAAAAGAGAAGGTTCTCAATTCGCTTGTATTTCTTTTATGTTTATTTCATCAGAACTTTCAACTGGGTGAACCGCTTTAGATGATTTTTTTTATTTGAAAGCTGGTGCTTCACGTATGGCCCCATTAGCGTTCTTGTTTTTTTTCTCTGTAATGATGTAAAAAAAATACAAATGACGCTTGCAACATCAACTGCATTTCATAAAGGTAATAAATTATTCCTCGGCTTCTAGGTCATTTTTCATTGATACCAGAATCTTATTAGTCGTAGCGTGATGTTAAACCTAAGACTTTCCTGGATAAATGAGCTATTTAACCCTAAACCAATGTTTAGTTCCGAACCAGTACTTATTGATATTATCGCATTAAACCAATAAAAAACTTATCAATTTTAATATAATAGTATAGCTTAGCTGAGTCCTGTGGTGTTACAAGCGGTTGTTGTTGTATATTTACAATAACAACCGCTATCTATTCATACCTTATTCATAGAAATTGGCTCAGTATTTGAAGCGCTACGGTTATACGAACATGCCTCTGTGGCGTAGTAGGAGTATGCGACTGCTGTGGCGACCAAATGTTAGTATGATCTGCAAATATTTGTTTCGGAGTTTGGGTGTTTCCTATGTATAATATGTATGTGTTTACAAAAAAAAGCATATATGTATTTATATCCGTTGTTTAGTACCCATAACACAAGCGCTGCTTAGCTTGGGACTAGATGGGGTTGTGTGTAAGATATTTATTTTATTTACGTATAGACAGCCAAATTTAAAATTTCTTTTGCTTCGACGTAGTCGGATAAAAAGAAATTGCTAACTTACTTTTTTAAACTGAGAATGATCTAGCGTTAAACTCTGTCTAGAATTGATAACTAAGCACGATTTACTTCTGGAAAGGGTTTTTCTTCGCATCAAACAATAAGTGTGATCGCTAATTCACTTTCCACTCTTTAAACTTTACTACTCCGGACTTATGAATAAATATTCGCTTTTGAATAGTTTTTGTTTAATATGAACTAAAATTATATGCATATAAATCGTACATACGATATTTTTTGTTTTATTTCACTGTTTATGATACCACAAAACTAATCACTTTATACACTTTCAGACTTTTAACTAAACGTACTCTTCAAAACTTTTTAACACTTTGATTCCACGGACAATTAAATTACTTTTTCTCTGTTTTTATTAAACATCGATAACTATGTGCGGGTTATCTCATAGATCCTTCAGAGTCAACTGTCAAAGGTGAAATGTATCTTAAGGCCAGCGGTCATCACTTCTCACATAAATTTGTATATCATTTGCATTGATTCGAAATCATGCTCATTCCGTGGGATAAATTCAGGTGAAGGGCTGCGCTGTCGCGGTAACCGGTTCTGCAAACATAGGGCACCAAGTATTGCCTTTTTGAAAAGTCACAAATATTGTAAATTATTTTTTTTGAATTTTCTACTACTCGGGTCTTCGCTCGTGTGGATATTTCTTATTTCATTATTCTTACTTTAAAAATGTCAAAACTTCATACGATGTTTTTTACTTTTTTTTCTTGCGTAAGTTGAAATTACCAAGAATTTATTTTAAAGTGGGTGGGGCTCAGCTAGTATTTTATGACAAATTAAAATATAATTCTTTCGTAATGTTATAGACTTAGGATAATATATTAAAGCCTAAAGTCTGACTTGGCTAGTTTTCATATACGTAAAAATGTTATATGTTGTTTTAAATAAATATCAGGAATGACCATTGAAGTTGGCACCCATTCAGATCTCATCTTCTTTTGCCGTTCAAGTGAACAACCAAGGCATTTATCATAATATTGAACGTGGCCGTTATTTCACATTTATGTTTTTAAAGGGATTTGGAATTATAAGAATTTGGAATATTAACATTAGTTGTTGTACATCTATATTCATATGCAACCTATGTTGGTACCTTGTCTATAATAATCGAGTCTGAATGTAACCGTTGCTTTATTCACTAGTCCCGCGATCTCATACATAATATTAGGAGTTACCTCCTAAATCCTCTCCAATCGGGTTTTCATTCCGGCCACAGAACTACCACTGCACTCTTTTATATTACGGAAGACATCAGATTCGACATGAAGGAAGAAAATTTGACGATCCTTGCTTTGCTTGATTTCACAAGCAACACCTTCAATACTGTTGACTTTTAGGTTTTGCTCCTCTTCCAAATGGATATTTAGAGAGCAACGATAGAAAACAAACTCTGGTACCACCATTTCCCTCTTATTAGAGAGGGGGGACATAAATAAAGCTCGGGATCGTGTTTAATTTATGTACAGAAACACGGAAGAGGGCGCAACGAGATGCGAACCAGTAGTCGCACTGTTAGGCAGACAGCCGCGCGATCGGCTAGACCTACTGCGTCCCGATGCCGCTGAGCTTGTTCGTCCACGTCAGCTTACCGAGGAGCAGCGGTGCTCAACCACTCGCAAACCAATGCAAGTGGTTGAGCACTTACAATGTCGTGAAAGACTAATAATATATAAAAAAGATTGTAATCTATAGGTACTTACTGTTCAGGTGAAGCATTTAATAAGTTTAATTACCCTGTTTACCCCTTTTGTTATATGAAGGCATGATGTTACATATATTTATGTTTTACTGTATAAATGGATAACTTAATTTTAAGTTTCCTTTTGCAATTTCATGTCCTGTTTGAGTTGCCAACCCATAGATGGCGCTGTTAGGGTTGGCTGAATCACGCTAGTTTCGTGGAGTAGTAGTATTTTTGTGTGAGAATTGTGAATCGAGAATATACATGTTTCATTATATTTTTGAGCTGTATTATTTCTCGCCTACGGACCCATGATCTCGTTCACCTACTTATAAAATTACATATATTAAAAGTTTCTACTCCATTCACTTATTAATAACACTATAAAATATTATAACTTACTTTATAAGATAGATTATAATGGAATAGATTAGTTTAAAAATATTTCGTTAGGTTTATGTCATAGCATAGCTAGTTTTATCTTAGTAGGGAAAAGTATTAAGTATCTACCTACATAAACATATGTACTACACATCTCAGCAGGTGGACGAATAATGAATCAGTTTTCAACCGCTGTCTTATTACTACGCACTTATCTATTAACCTCCTGGGTTGGGTGATGGGCCTCCGGTATCCTCACTCACTCTGTGAAATGCAGCGCGAGCGATGTATTACAACAGTTTTCTGTGAGGCAGTGGCATCTCTCCGAACGAGCCGGCCCATTGATGCCAAAACAAGGCTTTCCCGTGCTTAATTAATCAGCAGAATTCAACGTGGGCATTATCCAACGTCAGTCATGGTTTGGTGAGATGTTAGTTATGAAGGAGTGACTGAGCCATATTTTTGTGAAAAGGGTATCAAAACATCGGCACAAGTGTATCAAGATTTCATTCTTGAGAAGATAATTAAGCCCCTTAACATCACTATGTTCAATAACCAAGAATGGTCCTTTCAGTAATACTCGGCGCCGGGTCATAGAGCTCGATCCACCCAATCTTGCTTAGAAACGAACGTTCCAGACTTCATCAGAGCTGAAGACTAGTAGTCTAGTCCAGATCTTAATCCACTGGAATATGATTTTTGGTCAGTTTTAAAAAGTAAGTTAAGTGCTCTAAACACGATAATTTGGAATCCCAACAATAATCCATACGATTGGCTATGAAGAATTTTCCCATAGAAAGAATGCGTGTTGCTATTGATACCTGGCTGCAACGTTTAAAGGACTCTATTGCAGCTAATGGAGACCATCTCGAATAAGCTATATATATTATAAATATTTTTAGATGAATGTATTAAACTAACACGCTGTAATACTAATAAATGTTACGTACAATATTTCTTTTTTATCTTTCTTTGAACAATATTTACGGCAAGACTAAGTATAATAACTGCGCAAGTTGTACAGATATGAATCATCATCATCATCATCATCAGCCTATCGCAGTCCACTGCTGGACATAGGCCTCTCCAATTTCACGCCACTTAGTTCGATATATATGAATACTGAGCAAGAATAGCTGCTAAAACTGACCGGTCACTCTTACTTCCGGTTCAATATAATAATTCAATTATTCCGATTAGCAGCACCTTATCTTAGGGACCTCCGATGCACACTGTATCCCTACGTTGTCGTCGTGTGGGGGCTTGCGTGGGTCTATGATCTATGGAGCCCCATAGGAGCGTCCTCCCTGTTGGCTGTCTCCGCGGGCCCCGACCGAGAAGGTTGACGTGGAGGCTGGCCGTTTTGCGATGCGATTACGCAGATCTGCGATGCGGCCATTACCGGATTCGATGTTGTCGACCTCCACGGAAGGAGGTCTACGGGTAGTCCCAAGAGTTGGCGGAACTGCGTGCGGCCTGTAATCGTACTCGGAGGTACTTCACCCGCAGCCGGTGGCGTCACCGCGGAAATGGCAAAGAGGACCGGCTTTGTGAGGAGTATCGCAAGACACAGAAAACTCTGAAGCTGGCCATTTGCCGCGCCAAAGACGAAAAAAGAAAGGAGATGCTGGAGGGTCTCGATCGTGACCACTGGGGTCGCCCATATCGTTCGGTATGTCAGAAGCTCCGCACGGTGGGCCCGCCCCCTTACTGAGACTCTCCAGCCCAGCTTCCTGCAGGAAGTGATCGAGGGCC
Source organism: Hyphantria cunea (assembly GCA_003709505.1). Classification (NCBI taxonomy): domain Eukaryota; kingdom Metazoa; phylum Arthropoda; class Insecta; order Lepidoptera; family Erebidae; genus Hyphantria; species Hyphantria cunea. Next base: position 252,168 of record PKRV01002133.1, read on the forward strand.
TCTTCCCGCAGCGGGCGGAAAACACGCCCCCGTCGATGGCCTATTCGGTCGGAGACGACGGGGGCATTGAGGTTGACGTTTCGCCCGTCAGGGGATCGGAGGTAAGGGCGGCTGTTCTGCGGATCCGATCCAAGAACACCGCCCCCGGGCCGGACGGGGTAGCAGCCCGAGTAATGGCCCGAACCCTTGACCATATGTCGGGCCGCCTCAGGAAGGTGTTGGACGCTAGCTTGGCGTCCGGACGCTTCCCTGAGTGCTGGAAGAACGGGAAGCTGGTCCTGTTGCAGAAGTCGGGACGGCCTGCCGATTTGGTCGCGGCCTACAGGCCCATCGTGTTGCTGGACGAGGCAGGTAAATTGTTCGAGAGGGTGCTCTCTGCCCGCATCGTCCGGTACCTCAACGAGGTGGGCCTCGACCGGTCGGACGCCCAATACGAAGCTGCATCAGGGAAGTACTCCAGTACCACGGGGTGCCAGAGTGCCTGAGGCGGCTGGTGGCAGACTATTTGGAGGAGCGTACCGTCGTGTACGAGGATCGAGATGGCGCCTTGAAATGGCGACCCGTATCGTGTGGCTTTCCGCAGGGGTCTGTCCTAGGACCACTCCTGTGGAACGCGGGTTACGACTGGGTCCTTCGAGAACGTCTCCCCTCCGGGCTGGGCGAAATCTGTTACGCCGATGACACGTTGGTCACAGCCCGGGGGGAAAACTTTCAGGAGGCGCCACGCCTGGCCACCAGGGGTGTTTCTCTGGTGTTCAGGCGCATAGAGGCGCTGGGCTTGCGGGTGGCCCTGGATAAGACAGAGGCCTTGTTATTTTATGGGACTCGAGCGGGCTGCCCCCCAGCGCCACCATAGTGGTCAACTCGGTCCTCGTACCGGTTCGGGCCCAGATGAAGTATCTAGGCCTGATCCTCGACGGTAGGTGGCTCTACGACGAGCACTTCCGACAGCTTTCTCCTAAGCTGATCGCCCTAGGCAGTGTCACTGCCTAGGGCGACATTTGCCCAATCTGGGTGGAGCCAGTGTCGCCACGAGAGGCCTCTTCACTGGGGTTGTCCGATCGATGGCGCTGTACGACACACCGGTATGGGTGTTGGCTCTGACCGCAAAAAATAAGGTACACCTCTGGCGGTCAAAGCCATACACGGATGTGTATGGCTTTGACCGCCAATACCTTCTGAGGCCACCACACGGTGTCGATCGAGGCGGCGTGCGCCTTGGCCGGAACACCCCTGTGGGATTTGGAGGCGAAAGTCCTTGCTGAAGTTTAACGACGGGTGGCTGAATTCCGGGCGGAGAGTGGTGTTCACCCTCCGCCTGAAGAGGTACGCGAGTGGCGTGAAGCCGCCCACCGAGCCACGATGGTTTGGTGGTCGTCGCGGCTGGAGACTCCACTTACTTACACACTTACACACACTACTACTTGCTTACACACACTACTAAGGCTGCACTTGCACAGACGCTCCTTCTTCCCATTATTGGACTCTGCAAATATGATCACGTTACCCACTTTCTTAAAAAACTCAAGTGGCTTCTAATCCGATTTCGCCGTAATACTAATGTCCTTACTCTTCAGTAAATATTTTGTTTAATCCATCAACCCCTATTTATTTTAAAGAACCCTTTGTGTTACTTCATGACACTTTGGGGTTTTCTGAAAACCTGCCATTGGAAATGCGAGAACATTCTACCAATTTTTATAATAGCCATTTCCCGTAGAAGCTGTACGGTTATGAAATGGTTAATAGTTAAAAATATAATATAACAAGGTTCCAATAATAATTCAAAAAAATTAGCTTATTTAAAAAAAAAATCAAGTGTGAATGCCAAGATTTATTCACGTGTCACACAAAGATGTATCCAGAAAAGTAAGAAAAAGCATTAATTTATTACGAAGAAATTCAGCACGTAGAGCATGGTTGACGACGTGTGCCGATCTTTACAAACAGTTGTCGGCGGGAAAGACGACAATTCTTGTTACCTCTCAAACCCCGTTTTCCTTCAGCTGTTATACTAGTACCAGCATTAGCGAAACCGGTGATTTCACCTGAGCTTGTACTAAATGATCCATATTCAAATGGCGATCTTAGTGAATACGGAGATGTTGAGGTAGAAGAGTCGTCTTCTACCACAATGACAGTAGGCCGTGCAAGACCGCTAGGCCCAGACGCTGCTGTTACTGCGGCTGACGAGACAGAAGATGCTTCAGTACCATCAGCTCTATATCTGTAGCCACCCTCTGGTCCAGCACTTCCAGCTGCTGCTGCTGCTGCAGCTGCTGCTGTTGCATAATCAGACCCGTAACCTTCACTTAGATCAGCCCCAGATCCGTAACGTCTTCTCCTTCCGTCAACATCTCCATAGGGCGTGTAGACTCCTTCTCCGTAGTAATCATTATCGTCATTTAATCCAGCACCGCTTCCTGCAGCGGCTACTGCCGCTGCTGTAGCTGAACCTCTTACACCTGGCCCTGCTGCCGCAGCATCTTCCCAACCATGTCCTCCACGTGAACCATATCTGTAGCCTGTCTCTGGTCCGGCACTACCGGCTGCTGCTGCTGCTGCCGCTGCAGCTGACGCTGTTGCATCATGAGACCCATATTGTTCACTTGGTCCATCGCGACCTCCATTGTAGGAAGCTCCTGAACCTCTAGCTGCTGCCGCTGCCGCTGCTGCTGCTGCCGCTGCTGATGCTGCAGCATCATCAGAACCGTATTGTTCACTTGGACCGTAGCTACCTCCATAGTAGTAACCTCCTGAACCGCTAGCTTCTGCTCCTGCTGCTGCCGATGCACCTGCCGCGCCACGTCCTCCACGTGAGCCACCTGAACCAGCACCACCAGCTGCTGCCACTGCCGCTGCTGCAGCTGTAGCATCATCGGACCGGTATTGTTCACTTGGACTATAGCGACCT
>PKRV01002134.1:0-216079 GCA_003709505.1 Hyphantria cunea
GGAGTTACAGTAGAGGGTTTGTCGGAGGGGAGGGAGGTGAGGATTACTCTTTACTTACATGAATTTGTATTGGCTGATGTTGCGGATGTATTTGTATCGTTTGCACTTGTAGTTGCTGCGGCTGTTGCTGTAACGAGTAATAAAAAATTAGTATTGATATGTTTGTTGACACTGATGTTATAGAAGAATATACCTTGTTTACCTGTTGTGTTTGCTGAAGTTGCAATGACTGCACTGACGAGATCACCGGATAAGGATGTTGGCCCTGCACAATTAACATAATATTGAACACTTGAACACTGTTATCAGTCTCTGAATATGTATGTATGTACATATTTTTTGTAAAATGTATGAATAATAATAAAAAAGTGTATGAGCGGTATTCCCGGACCAATACGACCATCAAACTTTCAAGAAAAGGCCGTACTCCTTCTTAAAAGGCAGGCAACTCACTTGTGACGCCTCTGATATAGCGGGTGTCTATGGGTGGCGGTAATCGCTTACCATCAGGCGATACATCTGCTCGTTTACCTCCTATATCATAAAAAAAGAATACTCGTATGAGTTCTCAAAAATTACTTTAAGGCCAAATACGAGCTTTTTTACATCATTGTCACTTCATAAGCCTATTGCAGTTCACTCTGATCGATTTCGGGCTTCTCGCATCCAGGTGCTATTTGAACTTGAGAACTTGTTAACCAACTTCAAAAAGGAGAAGTTTCTTAGTTCGGATATTTATTATAGATACATATATGACAGTTCAGACATAACTCCGGAATAGACAGATTTACAAAATTCTTTTTCACTCTAAAGGGGTTGTCCCATTTAATTTAAAATCTTCAAAAAATTACAACAAATCAACGGGGATTGCTGCTTTCGCATAAGTATTTATTATTGTTAACGCACGTATTGTTTAAAGTCGGTAATATCTTCTTTCAAGTGTTTATCTAATAGGTTCCTTTAAACGAACTATTCTTGTATATGTATTATAGGTATACATATAAGTATTATATAATCTGAATTTCGAAAACAGCTTTAACGATTTTCATGAAATTTAGTATGCCGGGGGTTTCCGACGCGAGAAAACGTATTAATTTATTAAATAACATTTATTTTAGAACATTTACCAAAAAAAATTACAGAACAAAGCTTCGTCATCCTCGACATTGTTTTAAACATTGCATTTGATAGCATAATATACCTGAACACCCGAAACCGTTATTCCTTGCTGCACGTGTTGAGCATGAATCGGCACTGCGAGTTGTTGCACATTTCCAACTTGCAACACCTGTTGCTGCAACTGTTGCTGCTGGTGATGTTGCTGAACATGTTGTTGGACCTGTTACGTGAATCAACGAATGGCTTAATAATGATAGGTTACATACGACAATAACGTCTCGCAACTGAAGCTATATAATTATGTTTCGTATCGATTCTCTTTCCACAATAGCTAGCGTCTCGCTCTTGCATTATTGGCTAATATTTTATTCTGACCAGGTAAGACGACTTAACGTTGAAATAACGTCATTTCTTGTTACATTTTTTAGTTTTCTACTAACGTTTACGTTTGTAGAATATCGACTTGGCTAGGGGAGCTGCTTTTATTGAAAAAACATCTTGCTTTTTTTTAATACAGATACCAAAGGTAGTTGAAATATTCAGTTTTTTGAAACACCTTGGATACTGATACTATTAAACTATTCAAACAAGCTGGTAATGACAATTGATATAATCACCTGTTGTTGAACTTGCTGTTGTTGCACTTGCACCTGTTGCTGTTGTTGCAACTGTTGAGTGTGTTGTTGTTGTTGCACCTGCTGTTGTTGAACTTGTTGCGTCTGTTGCTGTTGTTGGGGTTGTTGCTGCTGTTGTTGGAGAAAGATTATTTGTTCCGAATTTCTAGCGCGTTCCTGAGAAGATTACAATATTTTTTATTTTAATCGATCGACCGTTTTCAAATTGATATATGTAGTATGCCATTGTAATTTTGAACTAGCTGAGCTCTACGATGTTTTATTGTCGTAAAGGAACTGGTTGTAGTCAACTACCGTGAGTAACGCGAAGATAGTCTTAAAAAATAGTCTAAGTTACTCTGTGTATTGTCAGCTATCTGCCAGTGAAAGTCCCATCAAAATCGGCCTGGCCATTTTAAAGATTAGTCGGAAGTATAAAGCTGATAATTTGAAATGACAAACAGACACTCTAATCTCATTTATTTGTATAGATAATCGAAAAGCTGGTTTTTTCATATTTTCACTTACTTGTGTGTGTAACAACATATGCTTCTTTAGGTTATGTAGGTACATATAGGTTTTTACGCAAAAAGCGCACTTGTACTTTTTCTGCGGTGTTCCATTTTCTCCTTGACCTTGAACTTGCAAAGTTTGGTCGCCACTTTGTACTTGAATATGAACTTGACCTTGGGAGGTGGTAACTGCAACAACAGATGTTATGTAAAGCGCATCTGTATTGAGGAATGAATGAATAATAGTTGATTGATACCCACAACTTCGTGTAAGTCTCTTTTATTTAATATTTATTTATTTAAGCTTAATCCATATCTTGTACATATTACGTACATATTTCAACGTTGTACTTTTTCTTTTAACCATGCTCGGCTCCTACTTGTCTAAGAGTGATGTTAACTATCCTATCTGTCAGCAAAACATACACTTAAACAGTGATTCATTTAAAAAGATTTTTTTATTACTTGTCAATAAAAAAAACCTTTAAGACCTTTAATTTGATACCCATATTGGGTGGATTTTTAAGAAATATGTACGCCGACATTTTGTTACGGCGGCCATTTTGGATTTATAATAATTATAATTCAAATTTCAGCTCAATCGGCAATCAGGAAGTGGTTCAAATTTAACTTACAAGATTTGATTACAGACAAAAATTGGGACAGGTAAAACAAAAAATAAAAGCTTGTAAAATATATATATTCCTCCCCATCTCCCAAAGACCGGCAACGCACTTGTGACGCCTCTGGTACTGGTACATGGGTGGCGGTAATTGTTTACCATCACAAGCGATAAGTCTGTTCGTTTGCCCCTATTCCATGAAATAATAATGATAATATTCCGGGTCCTATAAGCGGGGCGTGAAAAAGCTCACTAGGCCGCCATAGTGTGTGTCGCCATGTTGTATTGTCCGCATTTGCAATGTTATGGTGACCACCACTCTTGCTTTCCATTGGGCAGAGTCGAGCCACTTTGGAGATCTCTAAAATAAAATACCCTGACAATAACATACCCTGAGCCTGTGCCTGTCCACTATCGTCATTTCCGGTAGCAACCTGCTGCGTTTCCGGCACACACGATTCACTCTTCGCCTGGCTCTCGGCGCTGTTCTCCGAGTTGTTCGACGACTCCGTTTCAGCCTTCACGTCGTGCGTCTTCATATGCTTTTTATATGAACTTGATTCTATGTAACCTGTCAACATGGTATTTTGTATAGGGGTAAGTTTTTGAAGGGTATCTCCGCTTTTTATATAAGAAGGGTCAAAATAGGTGATATTGATATTGTACCCGACTCAACAAGAGAAAGGGTAATAGGGTAAACGTATAAACTATAGAACTGATTTAAATGAATGTTGTTAATAAATTCGTAATAATGGTCCGGTAGACTTAGGCTATATAAATTTTATCGAAAGGTTTTACGTAGTCGAATTATAGTATTATAAACTTTTTTTGTATCTATTAAATATTAGGAATCGTATTTCGTAGGTGGTAATATGCGACATGCGAAACTTTAAAATTGTAAGCGCGAAAGTTTGTATGTATGTATGGATGGATGTTTGTTACTCTTTTACGTTAAAACTACTGAATGGATTTAAATGAAACTTTACAATATAATATCCCATACATCAGATAAAGATACAATTCACAGCTAATAAGTTATAAATTCTGTAAAAATAAAATGCATTATTATACTTAAGCGTGTCAATAGACAATAGGCAATAATAAAAAAGTGATTTGTCAAAGAGGGACTAAATTATTTTGGTAATGATTTATACATATATACTACGCTGGCCAGACGGTTTCTTTGTAAGACAAATTTGGTTGGTACCGATCGTTTAATGATTTCCTTCATTTGTTGTGGGTTGTTTGAGGTGGGCAGAGGTGAGCAGAGGTGAGCAGGGGGGCGGTACCTTTCCCGCAGATGAGGCACTGGTACTTGAGCTCGCCGGAGTGGTGGCGGCGGTGCACGGCCAGGTACGAGGCGGAGCTGAAGCGCTGATCGCACAACTCGCACGCGAACAGCTTCTCGCCCGTGTGCTTGCTCGCGTGCACGCGCAGCTCCGTGCGCGACGTGCAGCCCTTGAAGCACACCGGGCACACGAACCTGACGCACACACACACACACGCACTCACACGTCNAGAGTTACAGTAGAGGGTGTATCGGAGGGGAGGGATGTGAGGATTACTCTTTACTTACATGAATTTGTATTGGCTGATGTTGCGGATGTATTTGTATCGTTTGCACTTGTAGTTGCTGCGGCTGTTGCTGTAACGAGTAATAAAAAATTAGTATTGATATGATTGTTGACACTGGTGTTATAGAAGAATAAACCTTGTTTACCTGTTGTGTTTGCTGAAGTTGCAATGACTGCACTGACGAGATCACCGGATAAGGATGTTGGCCCTGGACAATTAACAATAATATTGAACACTTGAACACTGTTATCAGTCTCTGAATATGTATGTTTGTACATATTTTTTGTAAAATGTATGAATAATAATAAAAAAGTGTATGAACTTTCTGCCTCGCACAACAAAACTGTGGAATGAACTGTCGCCTGCGGTATTCCCGGACCAATACGACCTTGAAACCTTCAAGAAAAGGCCGTACTCCTTCTTAAAAGGCCGGCAACTCACTTGTGACGCCTCTGATATAGCGGGTGTCTATGGGTGGCGGTAATCGCTTACCATCAGGCGATACGTCTGCTCGTTTGCCTCCTATATCATAAAAAAAAGAATACTCGTATGAGTTCTCAAAAATTACTTTAATGCCAAATACGAGCTTTTTTACATCATTGTCACTTCATAAGCCTATTGCAGTTCACTCTGATCGATTTCAGGCTTCTCGCATCCAGGTGCTATCTGAACTTGAGAACTTGTTAACCAACTTCAAAAAGGAGAAGTTTCTTAGTTCGGATATTTATTATAGATACATATATGACAGTTCAGACATAACTCTGGAATAGACAGATTTACAAAATTCTTTTCCACTCTAAAGGGGTTGTCCCATTTAATTTACAATCTTCAAAAAATTACAACAAATCAACGGGGATTGCTGCTTTCGCATAATTATTTATTATTGTTAACGCACGTATTGTTTAAAGTCGGTAATATCTTCTTTCAAGTGTTTACCTAATAGTTTCCTTTAAACGAACTATTCTTGTATATGTATTATAGGTATACATATATGTATTATATAATCTGAATTTCGAAAACAGCTTTACGATTTTCATGAAATTTAGTATGCCGGGGGTTTCCGACGCGATAAAACGTATTAATTTATTAATTAACATTTATTTTAGAAAATTTACCAAAAAAAATTACGAGCAGCTTCGTTATCATTGACATTGTTTTAAACATTGCATTTGATAGCATAATATACCTGAACACCCGAAACCGTTATTCCTTGCTGCACGTGTTGAGCATGAATCGGCACTGCGAGTTGTTGCACATTTCCAACTTGCAACACCTGTTGCTGCAACTGTTGTTGCTGGTGATGTTGCTGAACATGTTGTTGGACCTGTTACGTGAAACAACAAATGGCTTAATAATGATAGGTTACATACGACAACAACATCTCGCAACTAAAGCTTTATAACTAACAAAACAACCCTCTTAGCCGAGACGCAAATGTTTCGTATCGATTCTCTTTCTACAATCGCTAACGCCTCGCTCTTGTATTATTGGCTAATATTTTATTCTGACCAGGTAAGACGACTTAACGTTGAAATAACGTCATTTCTTGTTACATTTTTTAGTTTTCTACTAACGTTTACGTTTGTAGAATATCGACTTGGCTAGGGGAGCTGCTTTTATTGAAAAAAAATCTTGTTTTTTTTAATACAGATACCAAAGGTAGTTGTATACTATTAAACTATTCAGACAAGCTGGTAATGACAATTGATATAATCACCTGTTGTTGAACTTGCTGCTGTTGCACTTGCACCTGTTGCTGTTGTTGCAACTGTTGAGTGTGTTGTTGTTGTTGCACCTGCTGTTGTTGAACTTGTTGCGTCTGTTGCTGTTGTTGGGGTTGTTGCTGCTGTTGTTGGAGAAAGATTATTTGTTCCGAATTTCTGGCGCGTTCCTGAGAAGATTACAATATTTTTTATTTGAATCGATCGACCGTTTTAAAATTAATATATGTAGTATACCATTGTAATTTTGAACTAGCTGGCCCTACGATGTTTTATTGTCGTAAAGGAACTGGTTGTAGTCAACTACCGTGGGTAACGCGAAGTTAGTCTTATCTTGGGTATCATCAGCTATCTGCCAGTGAAAATCCCATCAAAATCGGCCTGGCCATTTTAAAGATTAGTCGGAAGTATAAAGCTGATAATTTGAAATAAGAAACAGACACTCTAATCTCATTTATTTGTATAGATAATCGAAAAGCTGGTTTTTTCATATTTTCACTTACTTGTGTGTGTAACAACATATGCTTCTTTAGATTATGTAGGTACATATAGGTTTTCACGCAAAAAGCGCACTTGTACTTTTTCTGCGGTGTTCCATTTTCTCCTTGACCTTGAACTTGCAAAGTTTGGTCGCCACTTTGTACTTGAATATGAACTTGACCTTGGGAGGTGGTAACTGCAACAACAGATGTTATGTAAAGCGCATCTGTATTGAGGAATGAATGAATAATAGTTGATGGATACCCACAACTTCGTCTGCGTCTCTTTTATTTAATATTTATTTATTTAGCATATCTTGTACATAGTACGTACATATTTCAACGTTGTACTTTTTCTTTTAACCATGCTCGGCTCCTACTTGTCTAAGCGTGATGTTAACTATCCTATCTGTCAGCAAAACATACACTTAAACAGTGATTCATTTAAAAAGATTTTTTTATTACTTGTCAATAAAAAAAAAACCTTTAAGACCTTTCATTTGATACCCATGTTGGGTAGATTGTTCAGAAATATGTACGCCGCCATTTTGTTACGGCGGCGGTATTTTGGACTTATAATAATTATAATTCAAATTTCAGCTCAATCGGCAATCAGGAAGTGGTTCAAATTTAACTTACAAGATTTGATTACAGACAAAAATTGGGACAGGTAAAACAAAAAATAAAAGCTTGTAAAATATCGCGCTAAAAATGGCGCTCATAGCCCAGTTGCACTCGGTGATTGGAAACAATCATCGAGGGTAAGCAACGATGGCGCGGTCAGTACCTGGATGGGTGACCGCTGGTGGCATGTTAACATGAGCGTCTCCGTGATTCGGAGGTCACGTTAAGCAGTCGGTCCCGGTTGTTATCATACGATAACAGTCGTGAAGCTTAGTTGGAGGCCTTCGGGCGGCTTAAAAACATCCAACGGCAAGGTTTACGTAGCCACAACGTATTCTTGCCAGTCCCCAACCCGCACTTGGCCAGCGTGGGGACGAATGGCTTTAACCCTGTCCTGAGAGGAGACCCGAGCCCAGCAGTGGGACATTATGGGTTGTTGTTTAAAATATATATATCCCTCCCCATCTCCCAAAGACCGGCAACGCACTTGTGACGCCTCTGGTACTGGTACATGGGTGGCGGTAAATGTTTACCATCACAAGCGATAAGTCTGTTCGTTTGCCCCTATTCCATGAAATAATAATGATAATATTCCGGGTCCTTTAAGCGGGGCGTGAAAAAGCTCACTAGGCCGCCATAGTGTGTGTCGCCATGTTGTATTGTCCGCATTCGCAATGTTATGGTCACCACCACTCTTGCTTTCCATTGGGCAGAGTCGAGCCACTTTGGAGATCTCTAAAATAAAATACCCTGACAACAACATACCCTGAGCCTGTGCCTGTCCACTATCGTCATTTCCGGTAGCAACCTGCTGCGTTTCCGGCACACATGATTCACTCTTCGCCTGGCTCTCGGCGCTGTTCTCCGAGTTGTTCGACGACTCCGTTTCAGCCTTCACGTCGTGTGTCTTCATATGCTTTTTATATGAACTTGATTCTATGTAACCTGTCAACATGGTATTTTGTATAGGGGTAAGTTTTTGAAGGGTATCTCCGCTTTTTATATAAGAAGGGTCGAAATAGGTGATATTAACATTGTACCCGGCTCAATAAGAGAAAGGGTAATAGGGTAAACGTATAAACTATAGAACTGATTTAAATGAATATTGTTAATAGATTCGTAATAATGGTCCGGTAGACTTAGGCTATATAAATTTTATCGAAAGGTTTTACGTAGTCGAATTATAGTATTATAAACTTTTTTTGTATCTATTAAATATTAGGAATCGTATTTCGTAGAAACTTTAAAATTGTAAGCGCGAAAGTTTGTATGTATGGATGGATGTTTGTTACTATTTTACGTAAAAACTACTGAATGGATTTAAATGAAACTTTACAATATAATATCCCATACATCAGATAAAGATACAATTCACAGCTAATAAGTTATAAATTTTGTAAAAATAAAATGCATTATTATACTTAAGCGTGTCAATAGACAATAGGCAATAATAAAAAAGTGATTTGTCAAAGAGGGACTAAATTATTTTGGTAATGATTTATACATATATACTACGCTGGCCAGACGGTTTCTTTGTAAGACAACTTTGGTTGGTACCGATCGTTTCATGTTTTCCTTCAATGAGTATGTTGGTATGTAGTTATGAGAAAGCTGAGTTAGGAAGTCCCAGTGTGCTGAGCAGAGGGCGGTACCTTTTCCGCAGATGAGGCACTGGTACTTGAGCTCGCCGGAGTGGTGGCGGCGGTGCACGGCCAGGTACGAGGCGGAGCTGAAGCGCTGATCGCACAGCTCGCACGCGAACAGCTTCTCGCCCGTGTGCTTGCTCGCGTGCACGCGCAGCTCCGTGCGTGACGTGCAGCCCTTGAAGCACACCGGGCACACGAACCTGACGCACACACACGCACACACACGTCAGACTTCGACTCTACAGACTTGTTTTCTACAGAGAACTGCGATTAGATAGTAAAGCTGGCAGAGTCTAAATCGCTATGATACTTGTAATATTTCGATCATTCTGACACACACATACACATTACGTGTCAGATTTCGACTCTAGTGATGTTGTTTCCTACAGACAGTTGCGATTAGATAGTAAAGTTGTCAGAGTCTAACTAATGATATCTGGTCCCAAACTAGACAGAGCTTGTACAATGGGTATTAGCCAACTTAAACAGGGTTAATTTAAATTAGCGCATCACCTCTTGCAGGCAGCTTCACTACATCAATCCCAACAACATTTGTTCTATGCTATGCATTCCTATGCTATAATATAGTTTTTTCTTGTAAATACGTACATATTATAGATAGAAAACACTCAAATCCCGAAATAAATATGTAAACCCGAGATTCGAACCTATGAACTCAGCACAGCAATAACATACGGTACCACAGCGTCATCGAGGCAGTCGAATATGCTACTGAACATCTTAAAATTTCACGCGAGCATCGGATTTTCTCCCAAATGTGCACCTGGTGATGTGGGCAAGACTTCCAGTACTTTATTGCATTACCGTCGTATTTTGGAAAATTCTGGTCTATCACAAACCTCATCAGAACTACGTAAGCCATGGTCATGAATTACACTAAATTCTGTTTCCTTAAGTAATTCAATACTCATAGGAAAAAATTAAGGTAATTTAGGAATTTAACATACAAAGCTTAGTAGGAATTTAAAATATTTTCAGATGTAAATTAGATTTTTAGTTAACAAAATCCCCATAACTTTGTTAAATGAGCACAATAAATACATTAATCTGAAAACAATCTTGCTTAAGTCACATACTTAGTACCTATTGTTTGAAGTCAGTTAATCTAATTTGATTGCCTCGGTGGCACAGTGGTAGCGTACGCGACTGCTGTCCATGAGGTCTCGGGTTCGAATCCTGTGTCGGACCAAATATTAGTATAATCTGCATATATTTGTTTCGGAGTTTGGGTGTTTTCTTTGTATAATATGTATGTATTTACAAAAAAAATATCTATTCATATCAGTTGTCTAGTACCCATAATATAAGCTCTGCTTAGTTTGGGACTAGATGGCGTTGTTTGTTAGATGTCCGAAATATTTATTTATAAATTCTTTTTTGGCAAAAATAGTTTGGACTTTTTATAGAACAATTTACCTTTTATTGCCAGTATGCGTGACCATGTGGTTGTTCCTCGCAGAGGAGGTGGTAAACTTCGCTGAGCATAACTTGCAGCTGTACGGCTTCTCCCCAGTGTGAGTCCGCCGGTGGTAGATGAGGGCAGATTGCTGGGCGAAGCGACGCGAACAGAACTGGCATTCATACGGCCGTTCGCCTGGACACATTTAAATACATTTAGATCTAATGAAGATTTAAGCCTAAAATACGTTGAACCGTAACACATCTTGGAATAGATATCGTTTAGCGTTTTACCCACCCCATGTGTAAATTTATTGTTACTAAAATCTTTACAAATAATTAAATTCAATGTATATTTTAGAAAAATCCCCTATTTGAGTATTCAATGTCGCTGAGTACTATAGAAGGTTGCAAGTCGTGAAACCTCCAAACAATTCCCTTTTTTACTCGACTGCCAAGAAAATTATCGTCGAAACGTCAGGCAAATCAGAGGTATGTAATACCTTTAAGTAAGTGATCCCATTAATTCCCGTGAAAATAATAATTACATAATGAAACTCGAAATTTGAAAAGTTTGTATGCCAAGGAAATATGTATTGATTTTTGCGGATATATTATTGTACTACAAGTTCTTAAGTTTTATAACAATCTGGTCATTTCACCATATTAGCGAATTGTAAGGTACATTTGCATATGATTTTACGTGATTCTCGCGGTTTCCCTTCGGGTATTTTTCTGTAGGATCTTAAGGGTAGGTACGCTGTGACACCATTTATGCGAGATAGAAAACGGAATTTATCTTCCAAGAATTCCCCAAAACAAGTTTTTTTGACTTTCATTGTAATGGAAGTTGAAGTAGTCGTCTGTTGATTAGGACTAATTTGCATCTGTTTTAGTTGTAGAGTCAGTAATTTGGCGAAAACCGAAACTCCTAAACATGAAACTTTTGGTTTAATTATTATTTTCTGAATTTACTTACCAGTGTGCACTCTCATATGGGCATTGAGTTTGGACACTTCATAGAACCCTTTGTTGCACTCTGTGCACACATGGTTCCGTATTCCACGGTGTTTCTTCATATGCTGGCACAAAGTCGAATGCCTTCTGAATGTTTTATTGCATTCTGTACATTTCAGTGGTTTTTCTCCTGTGTGGAGACGGAAGTGAACCTGAAGAAATTTTTAATTTTTAATTAACATAATGTTAAAGAATAACAATATGATAATAGGCTACTTTGTGACAATAATATAAAAAACAAACAACAAACAAAACAACAACCCATAATGTCCCACTGCTGGGCTCGGGTCTCCTCTCAGGAGAGGGTTAAGGACATACGTCCCCACGCTGGCCAAGTGCGGGTTGGGGACTGGCAAGAATACGTTGTGGCTACGTAAATCTTGCCGTTGGATGTTTTTATGCCGCCCGAAGGCCTCCAACTAAGCTTCACGACTGTTATCGTATGATAACAACCGGGACCGACTGCTTAACGCGACCTCCGAATCACGGAGACGCTCATGTTAACATGCCACCAGCGGTCACCCATCCAGGTACTGACCGCGCCATCGTTGCTTACCCTCGATGATTGTTTCTAATCACCGAGTGCAACTGGGCTATGAGCGCCTGACAATAATATAAATAAACAATAACTATAAAGTAATTATTTAAGTAAATTGTCTATTGCTAGTATTTTATTTCTATCTGTTGATTGGAAAGAACGAAACCCGCCGGCCTCATTACATTGTCTGTAGCGTGTGACATCACATTCTACAATCAAAAAAATATATTTGCTGTCTGTTTGTTTTCATTTAATAGGATATTTCAATTTGAAAAACTGTTATATGATATTTGGACAACAGTTATATTTCTACCAGTCCCCAACCCGCACTTGGCCAGCGTGGGGACGTATGGCCTTAACCCTCTCCTGAGAGGAGACTCGAGCCCAGCAGTGGGACATTATGGGTTGTTGTTTTTTGTTGTTTTATATTTCTACAAAAAATTAGGTTTTAGTAAATTTTAAGTTTAAAATTCACGCCAAACGCTCGGTGGTGTCATGGCGTTTGATGTGACGTCAAGTCGCAGATGCGAAATATTAGTACATATTCATGCGAATGCATCCACTGGCATTCAAAGTATTATAATGATGTGACTCGCCTACCGTGTCATTACGTTCGTTACGTTACATCAACATTTAAAATATATAGACGGAGATCGTTTTTTGTTTTTGCGAAAGACGGTCCCCATTTCATGTCATCCACATTTTTTTATATTTTTTATCATTAATTCCATCACGACGAAGACTTGAAGCCTCGAAGACGTAGAATTGAAGACTTGAAATACTTGACATTGGCAGAAATAGCTGATCCGGCTGATTGCCATATCATCAAAAGAAGAAGAAAATATATAGACGATGTCATTTGACAAAGACTGTCAAATATTGACGTAACTAAAACATTGCACATTTTATACCTAGTTTTTTCTTTATATTACTAAATAATCTTACACAATGGGTTTCGACTATTATGGTATATTAGGCGTTAAGAGATCCTGCAGTCAGCTGGAAATTAAACGTGCATACAGACGCCTCGCTCTAAAGTACAATCCCGAAAGACATAATGATGATGAAAATATGAAACGTATATTCGCCCTAATCGCAGAAGCTTACGAAGTCCTAGTAGACCACAAAAGACGAGCCGTCTACGACCAGTATGGTGAAGAAGGGCTCAAAAAAGGTGTCCCTGGACCCACAGAGTACATACAGCCATACGTTTACCATGGAGAACCGTTAAGAACCTTTCATGATTTTTTCGGCACGTCTAACCCTTACGCAGACCTCTTGGATTACTACGAAAACCCTCCACCCATGTTTGATTCTCCTCTAGGCAAAGGATATAAAGAAAAAGACGCATCTATTGTTCGACCACTTGCTCTATCACTCGAGGAGGTATACAAAGGATGTTTGAAGAAAATGAAAATTCAAAGACTCGTCTTCACCGATGAGACATGTTCAGAATTAAAGTTGCGGGAGAAAGTTCTGTCAATACCGATAAAAGCCGGAATATATCCTAACACAGAGGTGAGGTTCAAAGAAGAAGGAGACCAGGGCCCGACGAGGATCCCTGCTGATGTTATATTTATTACTGAAGACCGGCCTCATGAGACCTTCGTCAGGTCCGGTTTAAGCAACTTACTCTACACTCAGACAATATCTTTGAAGGAAGCTTTATGCGGGTTTATGGTAACCCTCAAAACTTTGGATGGAAGAGTACTAAGGGTTAAAATAACTGACGTAGTAACTCCAACTTATGAGAAGGTTATAGAAGACGAGGGTCTCCCATTGCCCGCGTGTCCCACCAAAGCAAAGGGCAACTTGATCCTAAGATTCAATATAACCTATCCAGAGTATTTATCGAAGAAGACCAAGAAAGCGTTTGAAGAAGCGTTCAGAGTAAAAGACGAAGAGGACTTAAAGTTTCAGGATTTAGAATGTGGTACAATACCCATGGGGTCATTATCAGACAGTGATTAGCGAGGTCTTTTATCCTGACACATTAGACCTTAATCAATCAAGCTATAGCATAGAGATCTTAATTGTTTAGTCTTTTTGGAATTAAATTCTGTTCTAATTCCGGTCAACATATGAATGTCTTGGAATTTATGGTTTTCTCTAAAGATTTTATCTATAATTTGCATTTTTTATTACTTTCTATTTTTATCTTAGATGTTATGATCACATATATGATGTTATTTGAAAAGAATAAATAAATATTACATTATATTTGTTCATTCAATTACGTCATTTTCAATATTATGTTAATACTAATAAGAAAACTGTCGTATACGATATACAATACCACAAAAAGTTTCGATCTCATTAGTTACGCCTCCACTCGGGCTAAGACTCCAGGACTAGTAATAAGCCCATCAGGCCTACCCACCAACCCAATGACCCACCCACTAGGCCGTACTAGGTGTACGGCCTGTCCTAGTGGTTAACGGGCCTAGCTGGGCTCTACGAGAAGAGTCAAGATAATCTATACTAGCATATTAAGCTGAAGAGTTTGTTTGCTTGAACGCGCTAATCTCAGGAACTGGTCCGATTTAAAAAAATATTTCAGTGTAAAATAGCCCATTTATCTAGATAAGCTACATATTATAACGCTAATACCAGTAGAAACGGAGTGCCAATGAAAAATTATACAAAAACGGGGGATTATTATTACGCTATGGGCAATAGTTGACGTAAACGAGGTTGCGTCAGCTAGCGAACTAATTGGCCGGATAGGGTAAGAAAGCGGTTCCCGGATCTCTCCCGTCTCAGGCGCAGAGTGGCACACCGTGTGGTTTTAGTCGGTTCGATTCCGACACACCGCCCCGCCGCAAACCCCGGAAGGGTGAAGGCCCGAGGGGGTATCCACACGTAAAAAAAAGCTAGCGAACTAATTAAGCTTTAAATTAGTAAGCATACCGCCAATACATATATAACTTGTCTGCTACAAGAACATAGTGCATAAACACAATACTATCTACTGATGTTACAAATGCGAAAATAAGTCTCTTTGTCTGTCTTGATTTCAAGGTTAAACCGGTTCAGTGAAATTCAGCATGGAGATACGTAGATTCTTGAGGTCCAAGGTTGTATGTTTTTACCGCGATAACCGACATATGTGAGGGTGGAGTCGCAGGAAAGCTAGTAAAGAATATTATCAGTTCTTTGTACGAGTAACATACGAAATTACGAAGCCAGCATTAACTGGTGATACAAACACGAGATACACAACACATCAATAACATTTAATAATCAACTGATGGACATAAACATCTCTTTAGAAATGAGGTTTTGGCCTACTGTACCACGCCGATAAGGCGGATTAGTATAGATTTTATGTCGTTTTCCTTCTCTAAGCAGTGATGCCCTGCGCAGTTTGCTCCGTCAGGCTGTTATGACACCCGAATAAATTGTTGTGGCGTCACTCTGTGTTCTCTTAATCCATCACCATACGAACAAAATGCAATGAAATTGTGACCAACCTTCAAATCCGTCGGATTGTAGAAGCTTTTGCCGCAAGTCGAACAGATATAAGGCCTCTCTCCACGATGCCTCGCCATATGAGACCTTAGAGCATAACCGCTATAAAACCTCTTATCGCATACAGTGCACAAATGGGTTTTCTGCTCGAAGTGAGTCTGTCTGTGGCGATAGAGTAAGGTTTTGCTAGGAAAGGTGCGTTGGCAGACTGAGCACGTTGGCTGTTTTGGAGGGCGTTGCTCGTGGGTCCGCATGTGCATTTTTAGCATACCTGGACCCTGCATCGAGAAAAAAACAGCATGACTATTGAATAAATTTTGGATGTTCTTTGTGTATGTTTGTGAAGTCCCCAGCGACACAGGATTTATTACAAGGGCGGGAGTCGTCTTTAAAAAAATGTTGTTAGTCCATCAAGGACCATCTCCCCTAGCCAGGTTGGCGTTCTACGAACGTAAATATTAATAGAAAACTAACAAATGTATGGAGATGACGTGTTTCAACGCTAAGTCACGTGATCAAAACTAAAACTTATCCAATAATACAAGAGAATACAGCCGTTACAGATTGTAGAAAGAGAATAGACGGGAAACACTTGCAACTTGGCTAAGGAGCCGGAGTGATCAAGAAGAAAAAATCTCCCGCCCTTTTTTTATCGACCAACAATAATATGAAATGAAATTATTGGTTCTGTAATTAGGTTACATGACCACTTTTGCATTTTAACCTTTTTTGAGCAAATGAGTTCGGCCTTTCCTTACTGGACTATCCCTGAGAAGAAAACACGAAACAAACTCAGACATTATAAAAAGATTATGATTACAGGGTGTCTTCCCGTACCTTAAAAGTTCTTTCACAAATGGGGCACATTGGTGGTTTCTTGCAATTCGCTTTTATCCAGTTAGTGTGAGATCTCATGTGCTGTTTCAACCACCTTGGATGTTTGAACTCCTTATGACAGAGGTTGCAAACGTGGCGGCCAGGGGACACCGTCGATGTCGCTTGAAATACAACCAACTGTAGATAGTTCTCCTCGTCAGAGTTCAAACCATCTTTTTCTTTTGGAGTGTTAGATGTCGTTTCGGTCTGAAAATATTGAAATCATAATTAAAATGCTTTTATTTCAAGTAAGCCCTTTCAGGCACTTTCGAAACGTTATATAGTTTTGAGGTTTCAAAAATCTTTTTCACGGAGAAGAACAGCAGGAGCATAAGTTACTCTAAAAAACAGAGATATACAATATTTTAATATTTTATTTAAGCTATTGATACATAAATAAATAAATATTTCGGCCTTCGAACACGTATACTTACATATATACTTTTTTTGTAAATATATGCATATTATACATATAAAACACCCAAACTCCGAAACAAATATTTACAGATCATACAAACATAAGGTCCGACCCGGGAATCGAACCCTAATAGTTATAGATAAATTCCACCCAGACACAAAATAAATGAACGTTGTTCATCACATAAATATTTGTCTCAGGTGAAAACCGAATCCACCATTACCGCAAGCCTGACGGTGGCAGGCAGTGCCACCATTCAACCTTGCAGAAGCATACCTGAGTGGCGGCGCGAGCCTTATAAAGTGTTCGCGGCCCCTCTCCTGAATAGAATAGGAGTGGGTTCCAATAAGGGTTCCAACACAGGAGGGGCCACCTACAAACGGTGGGTGGCCCAAAGTACGTCGGGGTTCCAGGGAATCCTTTTCGAAGGTTTCCGCACAAAAAAAAATTGAAACCGAATCTAACGCTCTATGGTTCACAATAAAGAAAATGTTTTTATTCTCTATTTGATCTGTTATTTGATAGACGAAGACAGGCAGATTTCAAAGTATTCCCATAAAATTTCATGTACCTTTTCTTCAAACTCCTCTTTGGAGTCCAGTTCAGATGCTGGGGTTGGTGTCTGAGCCGGAGTTGTATTGAAGAATCCATCTAGTATCTGATTAGTTGTGGTGATAGGCACCTCCATGTACTGCATGTAAGGTTCCGTACAATTCATATTAATCAGTTTCTCCTTCTGTCAAGGGTGGAAATATAATTTTATTACATTTGTAGTACAGGTAAAAAGCAAATAATAAATAGGTTTAGAGTGTACTACTCTACTAGTTATGATAATCTTCCTTGTGGTATGACGGATTAAGAATTCGGAGTATCACCACTCCTATCCATCCCGTTTATTATATAAGAGCTGAATAAGGACAGCAGACTACGCAGGACAACAGCACTGCAAAGAGCAGAAAAACTTCCTTCCAGAATTGGTCTGCAATTGGCTGTGGGACAGTAATGTTGACCAGCGTAATTTGCCATCCACGAGACGAACATGGTTGATGACGCTGCGTATTTTTTTAAATGGAAAACTGGGCAATCGAGCAAATGTATCGCCTTGTGGTAAGCGATTACCTTCACCTATGGACACACGCAACACCAGAGGCATCACAAGTGCGTTGCCGGTCTTTGGGGGGATGGGAAGGGGAATGAGGAGAGCGATGAGGATCGTGACGGGGGAGGGGTTGGGGTGTGGGCCTCCGGTATCCTCACTTACTCGTTGAAGCACAGCGCAGGCGCTGTTTCATACCGGTTTCGATGACGCCGTATGACTCCGGTTGAGCCAGCCCATGCATGCCGAAGCGTGGTTCTCCCAGTATATTCTTAAGAATTTAATTATGCATGTAAATTATTATGGTAAAGCATTAATCCTTTACCACATGGACTGAATTTTATCACCGAAATTTGTACCTACCTCTTCCCTTTCTCTTTTGAAGGCTTGCTCGGCAAGAGTCTTGGCGTGTTCGCGGAGTGCGACATCATTCCTTTCTACCATCTCCTTGAAGGCGTGACAGCGGGATATTTGATGCACACACTGGAGGCACAGTTGGGACGGCAGGGTATCGCCCACTTCCACCTAAGGGATAATAACTTGACACATTTATTTATTTCACATTAATGCACATATTGTACATAGGCGGACTTAATGCCAAATGTTTGCGGACTTTATTCTCTGCCAGTCAACCTTTGGGTGATAGGTATAACAATAGAGGCGGTAAGTGCAAAATGGTGTTTAAGTAGAATTTAGCTTAGTACATAACAAAACAAAATAATTTTACAAAAACATACTTATAAATAAATTCAATGCCCTATTATAATAAAGAAGATAATATCATATCAAGGCGCATAATAAGCAGAAGATTATAAATGTCTCCATTCGCTAAATAGAAAAAAAACGCCCAGACAAAGAAATGATCGTGTACAACGCACATTTTTGTTTTGCTCTCGGTGGGAATCGAAGCCACGATCTTTAGAACGCCTAGAGACGTGAAGAAAGGTCATCAGCATTCAGCTTTCTGTGTCTAAATGTGGAATATCATGAAATCAAAATGAATGGGAAATTAGGTATTTCTTACTACTTCTTCTTTTGATGAATGGCAATCAGCCGGATCAGCTATTTCTGCCAATGTCAAGTATTTCAAGTCTTCAATTCTAAGTCTTCGAGTCTTCAAGTCTTCGTCGTGATGGAATTAATGATAAAAAATATAAAAAATGTGGATGACATGAAATGGGGACCGTCTTTCGCAAAAACAAAAAACGATCCAATTAGGTATTTCGTAAATATTGCGGCGCATGACGTTTTATTTTCTATACATAAGATTTTAAAAATTAAATTAATATTTAATCTACATACAAACTACACTATTTTTGTCTTTAAATCTAAAGAAAAAACATCGGATTTAGACGGTTATGTTAGTTGAGTAGTTCCTAATCTTCGTCAATATTTTAAATTTATTGTATTTAATCATTTCTTTTTTTTATGAAATCACGGGCTAACGAACAGACGTATCGCCTGATGGTTAGCGATTACCGCCGCCCATGGACATCTGCAACACCACAGACGTCACAGGTGCGTTGCCGGCCTTTGGGGGATGGGGAGGAGAATGGGGATGGGAAGAAATCATATTTATTTTAAATAGCTAGAAAACATTGTCATAAAACTGGGTCAAAGAGCCTTAGGACTTATCTGTACAAATAAATAAAATTGAAGTGTCTGTTTGTAATATTAAAAAAAAAGTGCGTGCGTACAAAGTACACATGTCAGAAGTGAAACTTCTTAGCTCTCTCCCACCTCTCGCTCCATGGCACTGTGCGTGATACGACAATCGCTCTATCTCACTTTTTCCCTCGATCTTTCTCACTTGCTTGCTCCCTACTCTCACTCCATCGCTAGTTGCTTCATGCTACGTTCGCCCTGTCTTACTCTCTCTCAATCGGTCTCGATCGCTCTCTCTCTCTCTTTTTCGACACTTCCGTTGCATACTTGCGTGACGTTACATTTGTAAAAAATTTACCCTAACGCGCCTAAAGAAGTTTCACTTAAAAAAAACCGCTTTTTACTAAATGCATGCGTATGTTTACACGATACACATACCAAAATAACGTGTTTGTACAATTTTTGTCAGTCTGTTTATACCGGCTAATCTCTGGAACGGCTGGACCGATTTTGTGAAGACTGGCAGATAGCTGATAATATAAGGAGTAACTTTTTGTAGACTAGCTTCGCTTAGACTAACTGAAGTTACTGTGAATGAATGCGAGTAGCATCGCGGGGCTCACCTAGTGTATTTTTACAAATAAAAAAAAATTGGAGTACCTCTTTGTAATATCAAAATGGGTATCCATTTTTTACTAAATGGATATGTATGTATACACGGTGCATAACATTAAAATATCTTTTTTACAATTTTTGTCTATCTGTTTGTTCCGTCTAATCTCTTAACGGCTGGACCGATATATGCGACGGTATTAGACGGTTTAAGTCGGTTCGAGTCTGACATGCCACTAGGAAGTAGTACTCGGGGGGATTTCCGAACGAAAAAAAAATCCCGTGAACTCAATGTGTGAATCTTGAAATTTGGTACGAAGCAACGTCTCACTGCACAGATGAAGGTAAAATTGGTAAAAGCATACATTTTTAGTTCCATCATATAAAAAATATTACTACCCCTTTCCTGACGAACGTCACTTAGAGATAAAAATACTATAACTTTTACTTATATACCTACAGGTTTGTACGGAACTCTTGGTGCGCGTGTCCGACTCGCACTTGGTCGAGTTTTTTAGACTTGCTTTGCCCCGCGGTGTTACCTGCGATTGTCATTGTACCGCGGCTAACAACGCGTGCTTGACTAGTTTAAAGTAAATTATAATTACATAATTCAAGAACGACTTAAGTTTTTTATCGGTAATTTCCATCGTTTCAAAAGCTGAGTTCGGCTCTTTCAACGCATCAGTTAGTTTTCTACCTATATACACATTAACGACTTGATTCCCCAATGGAGAGACAGAGCCGTATTTTTATAGTTTTTAACATTTTTTTTAATACTAAATAATCAAATTTTATTGAAACCAGTAGGTAACTGTGTGGATTCGCGCCAATTTTGTCGAAGAAAAAATAAAGGACAACATCATACCATTCAAACAGATTCAACACCTATCTCAGTCTCTCGACTACATTCAAATGCTCGTCTTTCAACTATCGTGCGTAAAGAAACCTGTGATAGACAGAGAAAGAATGACATTTCTCAACAAAATTTCGTGAATTCACGCAGCACTTTAGGAATTCGAAATTGTTCATATCTGATGACTTCTAAACAAAGATGACGCGATGTAAAGGATGTAGCTGTCCTTGCGTGCATATGAAGTCTACAATAAGTGCGAAAGAGACAAAAACATTCCCAAAATATCTTAACAATATGTCATCTCACCTGCACTTTTGATATTCCCATCAGCATTGTAGCAGTCAATTGTTCAAACAGAGGTCTCATATCTTTTTTTGTCTCCAAACAAGCTCGACATATTTTATTAAAGTTCAAAGTTTGAAGTTTATTAACAATAGCAGCAGTAGTAGCCATGTTGGGCTGCACCACGAAGATGTATTTGTCCTTGTTATACGATAAGGATTTTCACTACACAAATTACCACTGCAATATTCACAAGTAATTAAAGGATATCAAATTTAAATGAAAAATACGACAACATAAAACGCTTATTGCTATATTAGTTACGATAAAATTCACCACTAGTCGCTTGCAAAACCAAATAAGTAAAAAAGACCATGACGATGGGTGGGGTGACATTAGAATGAGCGACTGTGCTATCTCCAACCGGTAATAGAAAATAATACTTGTGTGAAAGAGATGGATAATATTTGAATATGTTCGATACCTTTTAGCACGATTTGCCAGAGTGTCACAAACCCTAAAGCAAAGAGTTAAGGTTCTTTTTAGGTTTTATAAATTTTATACACAGTTGTTTTAGATCTACAAAATTAAGATTGTTCAATATCTTCTACATAAATATGAGTGACTTAATTTTCTCAATGTAGTTTAGTAAAGGTTGTAAGTGAAACGAAGTAGGTACTCTAGAATTCGTGTGTAACATACTGTGTGGTACATTTTGAAAAATATCTAAAAGTATGTTACACATTTCGCATTTCTTTACGGGTAGACGTCTATCTCTGTCTGATATAGTGGGTGTGTCGTAAGAAAGAAAAAGATATTCTGTAAGTGACACACTGATATCTCTCTCTCTACTCTATGAGAAATATATTTATGGGTAATTGCCACTTAATTCGTTTCTAAAAATTTTTAGTTAGAGGATAAAAAATACATATCTAGACTGCTATAAAAATATCATATTAACATTTAAATGTTTAACAGTTTTTCGACCATTCATCTACTTCTTCTCATGAGAAATTAATTGTAAATTACATCTCGCAACACTGCAAAGTTTCCGGACGAAGTAATAATTTCGAAAACTTTCATAATACACACTTTTAGCATGAAATTTGGCCTGTTTCTCTTATACGTATGCAAAATTTCATCTTTTATTCCGTGCCAGAGGTGTAGCAAGGAAAATAAAATTTGTCCATGTCCAACTCTCCTCAATCACAATCTGACAAAAATGTCAAATCACATTAGCTAATATTTCAATATTAATGTATTGCGAACGTTTTGATTATTGTGATCATAATAAATAAGCATAAAAAAACACAAAGGCAGTGACTTTTTCGTATTAAGAATGTCTGCAATAACAGGAACCTCTTGGGAAGGTAATTATTCATCCAGAAAACTAAGCACCGGCTAATTTGCTTGCTTTTATGACGTTGCAGTATAACTTATCACTACTTGCAATAATACCATTATATTTATTAAATTAATAATCATCATAATGAAAAAGTTCACACATTCTTTCTTTAAGAACTTCCAAGTTGCATTATATTTTTAAGCTAAATAAGAAAATAAGTTCCAGTCTTTCATTATGCTAGTCCAGTTTGAAAATGAAAAAAAAATTGGGATAGAATTATTTTCTACTATTTCCGATTCAGTTTGATATCATAATAATAGAATAATAAGCTATAATCTGTGGCGAAGTAGGTTTTTTCAATAATTTACAACGAGAGTTTAATATTCTGCACTACCAGCAATTTAATATTTGTTTTTGTTTCATTTTCAGAGGTAAGAAAGCAAGCACGTCTTCTGGAAAATGACATTGATGTAAAGTTAGTGGCATTCAGCAAGCTAGGGGTGAGCTCTGCCAGCTCAGGTCTTAGTTCAGAAAGTGTACCTCTCATAAACAGTGATGATATTTTCGACACCATGTCCATGGAACTACAACAGTTATTAAATAAGGTAATTTGAGATATTTTAAGTTTAAGTATTTTATTAGCCACAAACTTTCTCATTTGGATTCACTTGCTTTTAATAAAAAGTATCCTATGTTACTTCTATCCACGAATATGTGAAAAAAGTTTCACAATGATCTGTTAAGTAGTTTTCCTGTGAATGTGTAACAAACATTATGACATTCACATTTATTATATTATTTTAGTATGATTAGGCTCTCACTTTCTATCAAACTGGTGTGTGGAAGTTTTTATTTACTGAGCATAGTTCAGGTTTTTTTACAACAGAAGTGGTTCTTGCATCCTGGTGAAAACGTAGTGAATATACTTGAGTTTTCTGATATCTGATACAGAACACCATCTAGTTTTATAAACTAAGAAGAGCTTGTACTATGAAAGCTAGACAGACTTTGCAATACTCATATACTTGTTTTCCTAAATAAATTAATCTTTTATGTAAAAAAACACTCAAACTTCAAAACGAAAACTTGAAATATATTAAGGGATATATTTATATCGATAAACTATTTTCAGCTTTCAGCAATAAATGACAAAATGGCAGACTTGGCACCTAGTGGTACAGCTACAATGCACACTATTAAAAGACATAGAGAAATACTTATGGTAAGTCATTATAATTACACTTTTTACCCAACTACGTCTCACCATAGTACCTAAAGTTCTGAACTGATTATGATGAATAATGTAGATGTATTTACTACATCCATGTCATACATCAACATTGTAAATAGGTATATTTGTCATAAATTCATAATGTTAGGTAAGGTGATATAGGCATGTTACATTCTATATGGCAAAAGTCATTCAATAGTTTTCATGGTTGATTTTTGTGTCGTATGGTATGCGTCTAATGATAAATCCTTGACTTAACTTAATTTTGTATCAAGTCTTTGTGGTACCTTGTGCGTATCAGCAGCATTCTATAGGAATAAATGAATGAAAACAATTTATTCAAATGATTAAAATACATATTCAAAGTGCGCAATGATTTTTGAAATTTCAGCTTTAGGAATTTGTTAGCATAACAATAGTGAGAATCAACAAACACGTAAAGCAATATTGTACATATATTAGTGACGATAAACATAAAACAGCTGACCTGACCTACTTCGACACAGTAAAAGATTCATAAGAAGTTGTTGCCTCATTGTAAATAAATACTTAATTCCTTACTTGCTGGCAGAGACCCATAATATGTCTGAGTTTCTGACAGTAGAATGCACAATTATTTCGTAATTGTAAGCAAATACACCTGTCAATTCAGGTGGTGAGAGAGTAAGGGTGTTACCTCCCTAGTTATCTAGTGGATGTCGTAGGAACCAACTAAGTCAGTAAACTATGCAGGACTACAAAAATTTGACAAAAAGTCAAAATCATCCATTCTGGGCTGGGTGATAAAATAGGCCAAAACACCTTTTAAGGAGTGGCCTGTGTCTAGCTTTGAACTCATTTGAAGACTGTTGACGTGATGTAATGATACAACACATCAAAAACCCATAATTTCGTAGTAGAGTAGAGTAGGTAAAGTAGAGGGTTAAGTCCATAAGTCCCCACCCTGGTCGAATGCGGGTTGGGGACTGTATATGTGATACAACACAATTTCTTCTAAAAAGGAACACTATGGAAACATATATAAATTAAAAACTATAACATATAAACTTCTGATAAAATTTATTTAGTCTGTGTCACCTGTGCGATTATAACTAATCAATTGACACCTGACTTATTAGGATCGGTAGCTAATTGGCTATAGTGGAGTTACCCATACATACATACACAGAATGCAAAAACCCTTCTTTTTAATTTAGCCATAGTCGGATAACTATACTCATATCTTATTGCTAATAATCTGTCAGTGAATCCAATCTAGGGTTTTATGCAATATATTTGTGTTATACATAGTATTTTGTCTCAGGACTACCAGCAAGAGTTCTCGAAGACATCAGCGCGAGTGAACGCACGTCGTGAGCGCGAGGAGCTTCTACGGGGTGGCAGCCCGCCGCCTGGCGCCACCATCGGCCTCAGCCGCCGGGACCAGTACACTAAGGAGGCTAACCACTTGCACAGGTCTTTATATATCTTGTATTCTAGTTAATCTACATTTACTTACCCTTATATCGCCAAAGGGCCAGTTAGGGGTATAATAAGTATCTACATTTTTACAACTAGTCTAGAATTCACCAGTATTTAGTTCTAGATGACCCACGGAGTCTTGACAGCGCCTTCTATTGACCATAGCGTGATGTAATATCGCGGAAACAAACTTTTTTTACCATAAAAAAGGTTATTGTGAGCCAACCTTAAATTTAGCGGACTTTTTTTAGAACTTTCCAGGGGGAATTATTTTTTCATATTATATTTTTTTTTGTGAATTTGTAACCATTAACGCAAGCACGCAAT
The DNA here is from genome assembly GCA_003709505.1 of Hyphantria cunea. Classification (NCBI taxonomy): domain Eukaryota; kingdom Metazoa; phylum Arthropoda; class Insecta; order Lepidoptera; family Erebidae; genus Hyphantria; species Hyphantria cunea. The sequence continues at coordinate 25,467 of PKRV01002134.1, forward strand.
GGAAGCTCTCAAATTAAATATCCTGTTTTTGAAACATTTTCATTGATATTACACACGTGATTATTTATAGCCTATAGCCTTCCACGGTGAATAGACTACTAACGCTGAAATAATTTTTCAAATCGGACCAGTAGTTCCTGAGATTAGGCCGTTGAAGAAACTTTTCAGCTTTGTAATATTAAGTATAGATATGAACATTACGATTTATTTTATCTACATACAATAACAGACAAGTAGGACCGACACAGACCGGATTTAGAGTGGCCACTGGAAGCAAAACACACTGTATAGTGCGCTTTGGGAGAGGCTCATGTCCAGCAGTGAACTGCAGCGGGCTGGTGATGGTTTTGAATTTTATACAATTGAAAGCCTAAGAACCAGGGTCATAGACGTAACCCACAGGATTAGCAAGCTGAAGTGGCAGTGGGCTGGCCACATTTGCCGAAGAACCGATAACCGTTGGGGTAAACGAGTTCTTGAGTGGAGTCCGCGTCTCGGCAAACGTAGTGTAGGACGTCCACAAGCCAGGTGGAGCGATGATTTGCGCAAGACGGCTGGCAGGAGCTGGATGCGAGAAGCCATAGATCGAACTAAGTAACGTGAAGTTGGAGAGGCTCATGTCCAGCAGTGGACTGCGATAGGCTGATGATGATGATGATGATGAAAGCCTATGGCCAACAACTGTGCTAAACTAGTAAAAAATTAATGTAGAGGTTCTTACTTTTTTATTATAATGTGGAGATGTGAATAAAGAAGTCATTATGTACATTTGGTGAATATTTGAATTGTCTAAACTAGTTGTAAAGATACAAGACATAAGATGCATAATGTGCAGACACTGTAAATATACTTTTTTTTTTCAATTTTTGTTTTTCTGTCTGTTCCCGGTAATCTCTGGCAGATAGCTGATGATATAAGAAGTAATTTAGGATACTTCTTTTAGACTAGTTGCGCCCCGCGATTACGTCAAAAAACGTGGGTAACACCGCGGGGCTCAGCTTTTTGAAAATATTAATAGCTAGATGAGCCCCGCGGTGTTGCCAGCGGTAGTTGTTGTATCTTTACAACAACAACAACGACGGGTAACGCCACGGAGTGAAGCTAGTCTAAAAAAAGGAGCCTAGTTACTCCGTAAATCATTATTGTCCAAACTGGTGCCGAGATTAGCTGGACCAAGCAGACAGACGGACAAAAATTTTACAAATAATTTTAATTATGTAAATACGTATGCATTTAGTGAAAATCTGTTATTATGAGATTACAAACAGATACTTCAATTTTATTTATTTTTGTAGAGACTTTTTAATTTTGGAATACAGTGGACCCATAATCCGGCCCCTGTCTAATCCGGCGCCCCCTGTAATCCGACATGACTTTGAATTACGTTTGACAATCTTCGCTAATGTAGATCACGCAGGTTTGAACAAGTCACAACTCGTACGCGCCACCGCTATTGTACTCGACGCGTATGCACTGTTTTACTTAGTTTCAATTTGACTACTTGCTTTCAATTGTTATTTAATTTACTAAATTCGACTTACATAAATTAAGTATGATTTGTACTTCAAAGTACATATGTACATATAAAATATAGATTCTTATTATTGGATATGTAATTTGTCGGATTACAAGGTACTCTTTTGTAAAAAATTCCGGACTATAGCGCTCTTAGGCAGTGCTCTATAATCCGACAAATTCGATAGTCCGACACTGCCCTGCATAATGTTTGTCGGATTACCGGAGGTCCACTGTAATAACATTTTTATAGAAACAACAGAAATTTAAAAAAAATAGCATAATAGTCTATGGATTTATGAGAAATGAATATACCATTTCAGTTCGCACTTACTGGTAGACGAACAGATAAACATAGCGATGGAAGCACGCGACCACCTCACAGCTCAGCGGCAAACCTTCAAGCGCATGCAGACTACCTTCAACAATATTACTAACAGGTATACACAGAACTAGCCATTACCCGCAGTTAATAAGGAATATGCATAACATTTTTTTCTAATTTTATACGATTATAGATTCTTTATTGTCCTTAAAATATATTTAAAAGGTATTTTTTATTTAATTAGTGATTATTCAGTCTCAGAAAATATTAAATAAAAAGTGAAAATTAAGTGAGGGAAATTCAAACTTACAAAACGCGTCACTATTGGTCGAAACGAAATGTGACGTCGATAGTCACTTCATCGAAATTATCGGCTTCGAAATTCGAACAGTTTTTGGCTTTGTCATCTATCTAATACCTTTAACGAACAATTCTTGAATATATTTATAAATATGTATAATCTGAATCTCAGAAACTTCTCAAACGATTTTCATTAAATGTAGTATGCAGGGGTAGTGATGGCGATGACTCGATCTAGCTAGGGTTCGTTTCCAGGAGGTTTCAAGTTGAAAATTAACTAGAAAATATAATATACTAGCTGAGCCCTGCAGTAAAACAACAACCGCGGTAAACGAGTAAAAATAAACTATGTAAAAAGTATCCTATGTCCGTCTCCTGGTTACATAAGTAATACCTCCACACCATTTTTTAGCCAAATCGGTTCAGCCGTTCTTCAGTTACACGTAACTAACACGACTTTCTTTTATATATACAGATAATGATTAACGATAAATTTTCCAAAAATACGACGGAATACGGGTATTATACCCGTATTTGTCTGTTTTATACTTAAGTAGGTACTATTTAGACTATTACTTTTTTTACGAGTATTTAGGTACCATTTAACTATACTCAAACATTCGCGATCCATTTTGTTCTAATTAGCTATTTCATTTTTGGCCTGTGTAAAGAGAGAACTTCGTTTTTCAACTGTGTACCATATTCCCGAAAACAAACATGTTGTTGTTCCAATAATATCCAGTTGAACTAAGTAAGTGAAAATTATGTTAGTAGATTTAATTAAGTAATATAAAACTTTCCAGGTTCCCGATGCTCAACAGTCTAATGTACCGGATCAACGCTCGCAAACGACGTGATTCCCTCATCATTGGTCTTGTAGTCGCCGTCTGCACATTCCTTCTCCTACTGTATGCGTTCCACTAACATACTGCTCTGATTACTGAGAATCAGCACTCGTAAAGCTATTGGAGTAAACTGACATTGCTTTAAATATCACAGACTGGCTCCATATTTTTGTCAGTATAGAATAATTAGATAAGCAACTACGTACTCCCTTATGACAATATGCAAACCTATAACGATTGCAGTTGAAACTGATGGCTGATTGAACTACTCCTCTTCAAGAATTGTCACAGAACAACCTTTGCTTTTAAATAATGAGTGTTCTGTATAGAAATGATGGTTGTGAAAACGTATGGAGTGGAGTTCCCAAGTCTAGATATTTTGACAGGCAGGTGTTGGTGAAAATATATCAGAAGAATAGTATCATATTCTTTTTTTTTATGTATGAACTACAAAGTAGCTCTATTCGGCCTGGTGGGAAGCATCAGTATACACTAAATATGGTGGTCACAGTATTTATTGCGCATGCAGACAATACAACACGGTGACCCGCACTATTGAGACCCTTCTTACATCACATATGTATTGAAAACAACCTTTTTTTCCACTGCAATCATTGAAAAGGAACAAACTTAGTGTACATTTTTTTGTGAAATACCAAAACTGATATAAAATTGTTATTTCATCTGCATTTCGAACACAGTCTTGACATCAGTGTTAAGTAAGAAAGAATTAATTATCGCTATGTACATTATATCTGAGATCGATGAGATTTCATTGATAAAAAGCATTTATTTATTAAATTCATATAGGTATTTATTTTTAATTTGTTGTTTGTTAAGATTGGATAGATAGGTGTGATTGGCTTTAAAGATAAGCAGTATCATCTTCTCAGTCATGAGACATGGCTACTTCATATTCAGTAATTACGTATGTAATTTTTTTAATAGAGATTTTTCTTGTACATAAAACTTTTTTAATGAAATGAGGCTAAGATATATTTCGGCTCCTATTGGTCTAAGCGTGATGTTAACTATCGTATTTTAGACATACCAGCAAAATACAAACATATTTAAAAAGAAAATCAGTTGGATCGTTTCGGAGTTCATTACCGTGTGAAAATTTTTCGGAATTTCTTTAAAAAAAAACTTGAGAACTCTGAGAAAGTGATTCGAAGACTTTTTTCCACAAGGATTATGAGCAACAATGTGACATCAAGAATTATTGAATGTGAATTCCACATGGAGATGATGATGCTGTATCAAAAGATATCCCACAAGTTTATAAAAGTATTTGTTGTCTTGTTAGTTACAAATCAAATTATTAATATTTCTGTTAACACTTGTTTATTAGACTAACGTCCCGGACCAGTTTTGTACAGAAATCTTTGAAATTCTCGTATTTCATACACTATTCATGTATAACACTCGCTTTATCGCTTACCATCAGGCGAAACGTCTGCTCGTTTGCCACCTATACCATAAAAAAAAATTAAACCTTCATGAATTACTCTACTTATTGCTGCAAACTGCATATCAAAATCTGTCGAGTAATTTAAAAGATTTATACGAACAAACAGTGGAAGCGACTTCATTGTAAAGATTACCATATTGTGAGCGGGAAATTGTCTATTTTGCTGTAAGATTTTATCTAACCTATTAGCACCAATTTATATATAGTAAAGGTTATATTTATAGTGGTATATGTATTGTATGTGATGTTTATTATCATAGGCCTAAGGTATATAATACAGATATATGTAAATACTTATCCTGTACCTATGTAATTACTATATTGAAATAAAACTTTATTTTGATATTTTCTTTTATTAAACAATTTGTATTTTTTTTATTTGTTTCTATGGTAGAAAAAGTATTCAATATTACTGAAGTTTGGAACTATTGTTATCTATTTAAAAATACAATAGTTCCAACAACTTCAGTATTCTCTTAAAACCTGGCCAGGTGGAGTAATGATTTGTGCAAGTTAGCTTTTATATCTGTTAGCTGCCAAAGTGACTGAAGTCTACCTGATGGAAAACATTAGTATACTCCAATAGCTGTGTTCACCATACTCATTGCGACTGCAGACTTGCAGCGAGCTGATCCACACTATGGCGGGACCATAAGATGCTATTTTACGCCACCGTTAGAGGACCGTGTCGGGTAGCCGTTCCATCGGATTGTGCGAACGAGCGAACAGATAGTGCACCTGTGTTGTTTAGCTGGTACCCGTAATCGGCTAGAAGTAATTTTTTTTGTCAGATATCACACACAACGCCATCTAGTCCCAAACTAAGCAAAGCTTTTATCATGGGTAGACAACTGATATAAATACATATATATATTTAATTTAATTTACCATCGCCTGATGTTAACTGATTACCGCCGCCCATGGACACCCGTAACACCAGAGGCGTCACAAGTGCGTTGCCGGCCTTTGGAGGATGGGGGGAGGGGTAGGGATATCCTCACACACTCGATGAAACACAGCGCAAACGCCGTTTCACGCCGGTTTTCTGTTAGGCCGTAATACTACGGCCCGAAAGAGCTGGCCCAACCAAGCTATACAACTTGGTCGAGCCAGCCCTTTCGTGCCGAAGTGTTTCTCCCACGGGTTAAAGCTAGTTATGACTATACGGTTGGCCTAGTTTTTAAAGCGGGTAAAAATGTCGTGGGTTCGTATAACACTTTGTGTGATCCACAAATTGTTGTTCTGAGTCTGGTTGATCTTTGTGTCTGTTTCATGTATGTTTGTAAACTCTTCCGCGTCACAGGATGTATATTCCTAGTGTTAGTCTTGTCTTGTTGAATTAATACATAAAAAGGCAACTTTAAAAAACAAATTTTTATTGTTTGATATTCAAAACCAATAATAACTTAATAGTTTAATATATTTAAAAACTAGTAAAAAGTTACTTAAATGACTACATAAATGAGATCATTTTATTTCATAGCATGCGAAGTAGATATTATACAACAACATTTATCAAAGGGCAACCGGAGTTCAACTCACAAGTGCGCGCGGCGCTGTGTGCGTGTGTGCGTGCGCTTGTAATTATACAGCTTTAATTTGTGGCTCAGTGCCGCGGCCGTCGTCGTGCGCGGAACACATGTTTGTTATCGTTTTTTGCTCGGGTACAGTAGCTAAGGAAGTTTCTTGTCCTAATGTTTTATGATTTCTAATTGTTATTCATTATGATTAAATAATGTAGGTATTTTTAAAAAATATATAACAAATAAATATATATGAAACCATTGCCAAAGTATACAATTTTCTAGTAAATGATCCAGTTTGCAGCGCACGTCCAACTTTATATATAATATACATATATATTTAATATCGAAATTTAGTGAACATTTAAACAGTGCGCTAAAGAGAACAGCAATGGCAATGGGGGTATCAGGGAGAACAATAACTAATATATTGGTCTGAAGGAAAAGGAAGTGACTCTTTAAATTTAAATCTCTGTATAAAAACCGCAAAACACGTGCAAAGTTGGAATTAGACAATTTTAACGTTGATATTATACGTTCAACCACTCAAAATACTCATTTAGAACATCACTAGTTACCTACCTTACTAAAGTTGAAAAGAATATTTCAAGAAAAACTTTATTATGGTTAAAGTATTTCGACTTTGCGTACAATTTTGCTAAAGTTGGGATACAAATGGCGAAAAACTGTGAATAACAGACGTGTAATTATCAAAATCAATGATTTTATTACCTTAAAAATTTAATCAAATACCGTCAAGAAAATCGGTGTATCGTATATATAGATGAGAGCTATATCTTAAGCAATCGTGTGCAAAACAAAGGATGGGGTAATATAGATGGACCACCGTTAAAGAAAAACCTGTCCTTTTGCCCTTTTGGCAAAGAATTATCACTGTGCATGCTAGATCAGAACAAGGTTTCGTACCTAACGCACTATTGACATACAAATCAAGTAGTGTTGCCGGTGACCACTCTAACATAACTGAGCAGCACATTACAATTACTTTTAAAACTTATTTACAATAAGTACTGTTTGTCACTAAGTTGTACTTATTTCTTTTTCAAATAATTGTATTATGTACTTCACTGTATCTCTTGTCATGCACACAATCTTGTCAGTCCATGTATATATACAAGATTTATTCAAACATAGCGCCGTGGGCACAGATAAGTTGAAATATCTATACAAAAACTTCCGAGTACTGGAATTCAAGTGGAACATTTCCTCTTTGGAAATCCATTAGCTATAAAATTAATTATATTTACAAAAAGGACTAATTGACGGAATGAAAAATATCTTCGGATCTCCCGCTCTTTTGAAACTCTGGATTCAGAAGTATGTGGTGTTTTCACTTAAAACCACCCACATTGCGGCCTCTGACGCCCTTTCTTGGGAGGACCCGGGCCATTAGAGTCCAGGTCCTCCCAGACTTGCCGCCATACCTTATCAGACCCTATCCCGGGGAAAACACTAACAATTCCGAAGTGTTCAATGAGTACTTTCTTTATGTACTTTAAGAGTGCCTCGCTGCGAAAAGCTCTTATTACAAATATCACAAATATAAGGCTTTTCGCCCGTATGCGTTCTAACATGTTTCACTAAATCACTCTTCGTGGCAAACTTCTTTCCGCAATCCTTTCTTACACATACGACAGTCTTGTTGTGGATCCGCTGATGGCAGTATACTTTCTTCCATGACGAGAACGTTTTTGGACACTCCTGGACAATAAAATAAAATTCAATAGTAACTACACCCAAAAAAAATTGAAAATACTATAAACCTACAAAACTAAATTTCAGCATCACAGGTAGTTTCTTTTTTTCGAATTTTAATGGGACCAAACGGCAACCGCAGCCACCAAAGTGACGGTTATTCTGGATAAAGTTGAACCTTTCTTTTTTGAAGTCGGTTTTAAATTACTTTTAAAGACATATCGCTCTTACGCGGAAAAAGATATATAGTTAGAAAGTGACAATAATCTAAATATTTTCGTAGTTTTAGTTTAGTTTTTTTTAGTTTAGCAGTAAATGTATATGAGAACTAATGAGAAATCAAAAGAAAATTCTCGCAAGACTTTTTTTTTAGTATTTGATATTATATATTTAATAATAACATAATATACCAACAATCTATAGCTTTAGCACATGTTATAATGCAACGACATATTAGTAAAACAATTTCCAGAATTGGTTCAGCAGTTTAGAAGATTGGTCTCTAGAAACAAATTTGACGACTTTATTGTTTTTATTATTATTGAAAAGCTTAGTACTCACTGCGCATGTGTATGTCACTTTCATCTCGTTCTTCTCATTTACAGTAGATGTTTTCGATATGCCGTATTTCGTACCTTCTATGAATGTGCAGTTTTTGCTATCAGGATCCTGTGATAAAAATAACTTATTATAACCGCTGGCAGTACGAATGAATGTACTTAGTTCTTTACGGTACAGGCTGTCCGATTGTGCCAAATCTTTGCCGGTATTTAAAAAAATGGTCAAAGATCATTACCTGTCATCATAGTCTGTTATGTCTAAACATATTTTACTATTACAAGTTATGTTGTTTATTTATTTTTCAATGGAAATGTAAATATGTAATTTGTGTGTATGTCGCTGTTTTATTTATTAGTATTAGCATGTATTATGATATGTGATTTTTATAGAATTCCCTTTTAACCTTTACATTTTTTTTTCTTCTTTCTCTTTTCGCACCTAACTGCCCATGGATTCGTATTTGTTTTTTTTTTTACAATTTTTTNGTATTTAAAAAAATGGTCAAAGATCATTACCTGTCATCATAGTCTGTTATGTCTAAACATATTTTACTATTACAAGTTATGTTGTTTATTTATTTTTCAATGGAAATGTAAATATGTAATTTGTGTGTATGTCGCTGTTTTATTTATTAGTATTAGCATGTATTATGATATGTGATTTTTATAGAATTCCCTTTTAACCTTTACATTTTTTTTTCTTCTTTCTCTTTTCGCACCTAACTGCCCATGGATTCGTATTTGTTTTTTTTTTTACAATTTTTTTTTCCTATCCCAAGGTTGTCTGGAAGAAATTGCTTTTTAGCGATAAGGCCGCCATTTGTACACGGTAATTCAATTGATGTATTATGTAAACTATATATTTATGTAAACTGTTATATCTGTTGTACAATAAAGTGTATTCTATCTTAGTTGTGACTACACAGAAAATCTTAGACCTTTCACTAAGTTTATAAAGGCCAGGATCAATTCAAGAATAACGCAACATGGAAAAAACTTTTAATTGCCCTTTAATTACATTTTTACTGCAATACTTTTAATTTCATTCGGCAAATATAGAAATATGCACATCATAGTGGGACTGCACTCGTTACTTAGCTGTACCCATATGAAATTTCTGAACATAACCCATTCATTTAATATTTTATAATTAAATCATTGAATTAGACTGCACGCTTGGCCTAGTGCTTGTGGGTTCAAATCCCACACGGGACAACATTTTATGATCCACAAATAGTTGTTTGGGTATTCTTTGTGTCCGTTTCACGTTGTTGTTCCCCGTGACACAGAATGTATATTCGAATTGCCTAATGACTTATCTTTTTAAAAGGAATAACTACCTTGTGCATACATAACCTGATATTTCATAAAACATAAAATAATATAAACCTTAACAATTAATCTGGCTAAACGAATTTATTGCGCATGTAATTACCTTCATTGAAGAGGCGAACAAGTCTTTTCTTACAGCAATATGGTAATTGGTGATTCTCTCCTGTAATTGAACAGTTAGTAAAATTATTCGATAATAATTTAGGTTGGTTATGATGCCTACGCGGAATATGATATAGAAAATCCCATCAAATATATAAATGTGATATGAGAGCCAAATTCAATATTATGATATAAGCCTTGGTTATTCTCTTCAACGACAAAAGCAGTGAGATCTAAATGGATGCCAAATTCAATGGTCAGGCTATAAATTTATTTATAGGAACATAAAATATTTTATAAAAACTTAAAACTTAAGATAATATATTGAAGTCTGAAGTCTTGCCTAGTTTTCATATACGAATTATTATTAAGTACCTACTAACACAGTCATGGAAGAGCCTTGTGTTCGATATATAATTTAAGCAAATATATAATTTAAGCTTTTATAAAACCTACATTTCTTGTTTATTTTGTCGTGTTAAAAATTATTGTTTATGTTATTGTATTATTAGCTGTAACTAAAACACCTTATTCTTCTATGGATAATAAATATTAATCATGTGCAATTCATACATACATCTTCAAATACTAATTTTTGCCTTATGCCCGGTGCAGTATTTTCGTCATCACCGCTTGTATCTTTATCTTCAATGAATGATCCGTTCTGTGTAGTACACGTACTGCTTTCGTTTTCATTACTTTCCTGGAAAATAAACATACTTATTAAATACTACTACTACTCATTGCCCAGTTGCACTCGGTGATTAGAAACAATCAGCGAGGGCAAGCAACGACGGCGCGGTTAGTACCTAGATGGGTGACCGTTGGTGGCATGTTACCATGAGTGTCTCCGTGCTTTGGAGGTCACGTTAAGCAGTCGGTCCCGGTTGTTATCATACGATAACAGTCGTGAAACTTAGTTGGAGGCCTTCGGGCGGCTTAAAAAACATCCAACGGCAAGATTTACGTAGCCACAACGTATTCTTGCCAGTCCTCAACCCGCACTTGGCCAGCGTGGGGACGTATGGCCTTAACCCTCTCCTGAGAGGAGACCCAAGCCCAGCAGTGGGACATTATGGGTTGTTGATTGATTGATTGATTTAAATACTAGTGATTAAAAGCTATTTAACTTTCTGTACTCTTCCTGCATATAAACTTTACATGTGCCATATAGCACACTACCACATTAGAATAAGTTCCGTAAAAAGGGGTACAAAATCTTTTCTTTATATATTAATATATAAAAAATTAATCTTGTGTTTTTTTTATGGTAAGGTAAGTGATTACCACCGCCCATGGACACCCACAACACCAGAGGCGTTACAATTGCGTTGCCGGCCTTTTAAGAAGGAGTACGCTACCACTTCATTGGAGGGTAGTTGAAAGTACAACATATAGCTTAAAAGCTCTTTCAAATAATTTGAAATAAAAATAGAATTAACTGTTTCTTTTAAATTTAATGAATATAATAAATCTACAGTAATAAATACCTGCCAGTTTAGTGTTATATCCATTATAATAACTAAGGTATAAAAACCTCACAGGTGAAAATCACAACATCACTANTATGTATATGTATATATGTGTGTATATGTGTGTATATATGTATGTGGTTCGTTATATTCATTAGCAAATAATTAATTTAAAACTCATTGCACCGACAACTACCACTGTCTCTCCTATACATTTCGATCCATCCTAAGGTTGCCTGGAAGAGATTGCTTTTGGCAATAAGGCCGCCCTTTGTACACTCTAACATTTTATGTACTCTCTTCTAACTGTAATATTATAGTGTGCAAATAAAGAGTTTTCTATCTATTCTATCTATCTATCTACGCTTTTTTCCTGAAGGTTTGAAGGTGTGTGAAAGTTAGGGATTTGGTTCGGAATATCTGCAAATAGCCAGTACAAATTACAAGTTTTTCCCTTGCCTACTATAAAGTACCTTCTCTTCCCTTCCCTGTTATTGTACTCCTAATTTTCCAAATCCAATATATCAAAAACCGCGCAAAGAACGAAACAAATATCTGCAGATGAAATATACATTTTTTCCCACCAGCGAATCAAACAAGCAAGCACAGAAGACGCATACGCTAACACTGAGCCAGACGGCAGTCAGTTTAACGAGTGTCCATTTTATTTAAAAAGGATAAAGAATCTTTGAAATTCTCGGATTTCCTCTATTATAATATGCATAATACACATATAAACTTTTTTGAATCACTATCTATTGCTGCAAACTGTATTAGAATCCATTCAATAGTTTAAAAGATCTAAGCAAACAGATATTGGCAGCAACTTTATTTTATACTATATGTAAAGATGTAGAGCTACGGTTAACTTCTTTCTAACAGGTTAAAATGATGCTTATGTCAAAAGTAAAGTAAACATATTCAACTTACATCATCCATCGCTTCAGATACACAGTCTTCATGATCAAATAATATTTTCATGTGCAATTCATTATCTTGAACCATTAATCTTAGTCTTTTTGCATCGTTCACAGCTTTCAAACATTGCATACATATCTTTCCAGGTAAATTATTAGATCTACTTATCTGAAACAAAATAATAAATGAATTAACATGATTGCTATGATTTGTATATAGGGTTATAAGTTAAGTTAGCCTATTGCTGATAGATTTCACTATGAATTTATTTAGATTTGAAATATATATATTTAAATAGTGTACAGCCCAACAATTTTGAATAATTAGAGTTACCAATTTGTTGAAAAAAATTCTGATTTGCTTTTTTCATGCAAGTTTTTTCTTTTAAATTCTGATACTATTATAGTCTATTATAGGTATATTTTCTTTAATGCATCTGCAAGTTAACTGTGATGAAACGCTTAACTAACTCAAATAAAATATCTATTCCTGGCGCTATTCCTGACTACAAGTTACATCCAAACAAAGATAAAAAAGTCTTTATAATTTTTAATCAGTGCAGAAGACTAGTTGGTAAAAGATGGGAAAGAAAGACCACGCTTTGGTTATACACTGCAGTTATCAGTCGCTCCATTACCTACAGATCAGTTGTATGGTGGCCCAGAATGCAACCATACACAGCTAAAATGAAATTCTAGAGTCTACAATGCTTGGGTCAGTAGCAAAAACTGTATGCATGAAACTATTCCATCAGCTGTATTAGAGTATTTCTAATTGAGACCTCTAGATCTGGTAATCCAGCGAAAGCGGAAATAGACTGTGGAAGCAACACACTCAAAAGTTATGTTGGGGATACTTAAGGAAATTCCACTTGTCAAGGCAGCCACGGTTAGAACTCTGTGTCAAGATGTCTTCGGTCCGAAGTTATCATATCCAACTAATCGGAAAAACAAAGATAGCTCTGGCATCAGCGAGAGGTTACGATATATACAGACACCTCCAAAACAGAAAAAGTTATTAGAGCTGGCTTGAACAAGTTAAGTATCAATATATCAACCACTCTAGAGAAGCTAAACACAATCTTTCAAACAGAATGTCGGATATCTGTCTTCAAAATCGGGAACTGCTTGTACTGCATAATCAACCTGATCAGACTGAAAGGGATGATATCAGGAAAGTCATAGGTATTCGAACTGGACATTGTCCCTTAAACAAGCACCTATTCACTATAGATGCAACAGACAGCCCTCTGTGCAGGGGATGCATGGAGGCAGAAGAAATGTTGCAGTGCTGCAGCACGTTCTAACAATGTAGAAGTGGGGATTTATGTTGAGTAGAGGATGTCTGCTCGTGATCAACAATCAACATAAGTCCCGGCTGTTTTCGCACTACAAACTTCTTCTAGGATGATTGGAGTAAGAAGCTAACAAAACCCACATACAATGGCCCAATCAAGAGGCTAAGTGCAAAAACAGATCAAGAAAACCAAACCAACTGCAATGGAACTCTTTACTAGCATCAACCCAGTTTTTTGTTTTGACCCAGTTCATTAACTATGATTTTGATAATGACAATTAATGACACGAAAGGAGAACCAACATAACTGATGATTAAAATAAGTTAAAACTATTAAATATTTTAAATTTATAAATTAACCATACCCGTAACCGTAAATTAATATAATCAACTCAACATTTAATTAGATCCAAGATTACTATCTAATAAGAATCTCTCAAGATACAGACTTTATTCATTTCTTTCAACTGCCTGTATATAATAAATAAAATAATATATATATATTTATTTAACTTATCATTCCAATTTCTTGATAATGGTTAAGTATAGGATAAATATGGCATTTCATACTGAAATCTCTTCAGAGATAATGGTAATACAACCCTTTACACTATCTAGTTTCACTTTACCAGTATCCTTGTATATTTTTTATAACAATTTCAAATAGTTATCAGTCACAGCGAGTTTGTGAAAACTAAAAACATGTTTTCAAAAGTTGGTTATAACCAAACATACATGTGAAGCCAAGAAAGTGTGTTAAAATATAATAATTTTAAATATAATATCGTATATGAAATTAACGTATGCCAATGACATATATATATATATTAAAATCCTAATTTCATTCATTTTTTTTACTTTATTGGAAAGTAGTCATTTTTGACCTATGCACTGTTAGAACTTCACGGATGATATTTAATATTTGAGGGAATGGGAACTTACTCTTCTGACAAGATTTCAGAGGAGCAATAAGGATGGAAAACCAAGAGAAAGCTAGAGTAAAAAATTATCAAAACATATTAAATATAATATTGCAAAGATAACACACATAAACAAGCAACAGGAACTTAAAAAAAATAGCCTAGTAGTCTACTGTGCGAACAATACGGTTTCAGATAAAGAACACATAGTCAAAACTTTTATTCACCTGTAGGTGTCATAAAAGTTGAATATGGTAGTGTGGTCAAAAACTCCTTGTCAAGGGGAGACAGATTACAGGATTTTATTATATCATTTCAAATTTCTTGTTTACTATACATCTACAAAAGAACAGAAATACCATTATATATAAATAAAATAGAAATATACACAAAGAAAGATTATATTTTAAAGATAGTGTGTGAAAGAGGTTTACCAAGGAGAATGGAAGAACTAAAACCTCAAAAACATTTGAAAAAAAGAGTAGCAAAATGATAACTACTTAGAAAATATTGTTTCCACTAAGCATTTAATACCATTTACTAAGTAGTTAAATAAATTACATTTAATACTCACTTTTACACCGGAGCACAAATAAATATCTTCAACTAAATCTCGTTTCTCAAACAAATTTATTGCACCACCTTCTTTCAGACAGAGCCTGCATAACTCTGAACTAACCAAGCTTTTTTGTTCATCCATTTTTCTGTTTTTAAACCTTTAAGTTTGCAAGCCAGCTAACACAAATAAGAAAAACAGATCACTTTGTAGCGTGGTATTTTTTTATAATAACGCTATCATCCATCGACCACGCCGTGTGACCACGTGCGATAGACTAAACCATAGAACATATTTTGGCTCAAAACTCAACACACTACAATAAATACTAAAATGATACGACAGAGACATAGGAGTATCATATCATCTTTTTTTTTTCTTGCAAATGG
Source organism: Hyphantria cunea (assembly GCA_003709505.1). Taxonomy (NCBI): domain Eukaryota; kingdom Metazoa; phylum Arthropoda; class Insecta; order Lepidoptera; family Erebidae; genus Hyphantria; species Hyphantria cunea. Next base: position 40,707 of record PKRV01002134.1, read on the forward strand.
TAAACTGTGCCGGTATCGACAATTCTGCCAATGTCAAGTGGAATGGCAGTACGCGAACTTTTAAATAAAATATAGAATAAAGAGGGAAAAAATATTCAAAATTTTGCACCAATCCCTAATTTTCCGATATTTGCAGTAAACTGAATGTTAGGCTCTTTGTTGTGGTTAGTAAACTGGAGTATCACGTTTGACGTTACGTTATCATTTCAGACAAATGTCATCACATTTGCTATCAACTAGAGCTGCCTATCGATGTTTTTGATAGTATCTATACTATCGCTCTGCGATTCAGGTCAATAGTATTCACTGGTATCTCACAGAAATATTATGTATGTTGCACATATTAATCCTAAAGTGTATGGTGCCTAATAAGCAGTACCGTAATAATATCGATAGTTTGAAAAACTATTGATGTTTTTTGATTTATTGCAACTATACAGTCGATAGCAATGGTTTTATAAATTTAAAAAAATCAATACTATCGATCCTATTGCTACCTATCTTTTGTATTAGTCAATTTGTCTTATCGATAGTTGATATAATCGATTGCAATATCGATAATGAAAATTGCCATTCGTGGTATTTTTGAGTAAAATAAAGCGAGAATTTAAGTAGATGGATTTGGAAACGATTAATGACGTATAGGAACAGTTATGGTAACAATATGCAACGGGCAATATATAATTTTATGAATCTGATAAACAACGAAATCTGAAATCTATTTACATTTATATGTCATGAATTTATAAAATAGGTATAGTAGCAAAATAAATAGTAACATAAAAAAGCTTCAGACATACAATAGAAACATTTATAGCCAAAAAATCACTTATATATGCCGCTGCTTTTTTAGTGCCAATTTTACAAAATACACAAACTCTCATTATATAAATATTTTTGTTAATCCGAATACTACTAAACACTAGTTTTATTTAGTTTTAACACAAATTACATTTGTTGTTCACGACACATATTCAGAACAAAAATGGAAAACGACAGTCAGATTTATGTCTACGTAATCTTTCACAATTTTCAAGAAGATAAACCTATCCGTGCGATAATCGGTATGACCATCGACAGTCCTCCTCACGGTAGGATCGGGGGCACATGGTCCTCTTATCATTTATCAGACTTTAAGCTTTGCGAGCTCTCTTAATTCGGATAGGCGCGGCCTGGGCATTCCTTTCGTCATTCATCTCTAATCAAGTATATCGTCATATCAATGTGTTTGGACATTGAAAATACTATAGGGCTTGACCGTAATATTATTGCTGCTTGATTATCGCAATAAATAGTTACTAGCTTTTCTAGGCGTAATTTAAACTTTTATGTATGCCTCTTTGGCAGCTTCCGTCAGTGATACATATTTGGCTTCGGCCGCTTTGTTGTCAGCCATTCCGATCAAATCTTCGTTTGTTCAAATCTTCGTTTGTCTTTTTGTAATTCAGTCCCAAGCTCTTAGTTCTCTTAATACACTTTTTGCAATTAAACTGTGATAGGTAGCTTACTGAAAACATTATATCTGGCCGAGTAGCTACCGCAAGATAGGTAGATTGATAGAAAACTCTTTATTTGTATGCCGTTTTTACATATGTGGAGGAACGGGCCACATGTTCCTCAAACACAAAGGGAGGATCCTCCAACAAGGCGAGGTGATCATGCCTGGCGGGCCACTTCCCAACGATTGATGTTGGGAAGTTGTATATATGTTAACAGGCGCGGGAATTTCTATTGCGCGATTCAGGATTGGTAGTTTCTTAGTTTTCTTTGTTACTCCGTAGTTCGATGTTGGTTCGGTAGATGGCGTTGTCATATATTTTTGTTGCCGCTGTATGTGGAATTCGCCACTCATATTTTAAGTGAGGACATAAAATGACCAACATATAATATAATGTACAAAGGGCGGCCTTATTGCCAAAGTAATCTCTTCCAGGCAACCTTAGGATGGATCAATAAGTATCGGGTATCGAAGAGACTGTAGCAGTTGACGGTGCGATTAATTTTAAAGATTAATTTAAATTGTTATGAATATAATCGTTTACATATACATATATCTCCATATATCCATTTATACACAAATAAATGCATACACATACACACACATATACATATATACACATACATACAAATATATCAGTGTACCGATAAGATTTTTATACGGTAGATTCTCCCTCGTTCTTCATAAGCCAGATACCAGGTTCTATTGGAGGCTTTGAGAATTTACAGTCACTCATACCGAAAGTTGTGAGCGCTATTTTAATGTATATATCTAGACATAGTTTAACCATTGCCTTCCTGACTGCTTAAGGCCATAGATTGATTTCAGAAGAAGACAGGCTTTATCATCTTTTATCTTCTTTATATCCTCTAGCGCCTTTCTAGCTTTTTTACATACAGTTAAATCTCAGTACAGTGAAACCTTGAGAGACGAGTCTGCTCTTTTTGATTTCATTATTATCTGGGTCAATTATCTTTTTCAGAATCATTTTGTGGCCAATTAATCGCATGTTGTTTTTTTGCAACTATCTGCTATGTATCATTTTTGATGTGAGCTCTTATTTCAAGTTGGATTGCATCATGGTAATCTTCATCATCATTTTTACATTTGTGTTCTACAATAGAGGCATCTTGAATTTCTTCAGGTTCATTAAGGCTCAGGCTATTGTCAAGTGGAATATAACACTCTTTAAGCCATTCTGGAGGCCTATGTACTCTTCAAGGACGAACATTAGGACTTGATTCGCTTTCAACCTTTTCATCTTCACTTTCATTCGTTTCATAATCAGTGTCATTTAGATTAGGGTCATTTTCACTATCACAGTTTATTTCATTATGACTTTCATTTACAAAGGAGTTATTTATATTATTATTTTCATCTCTGCTTTCATTCAGATAAGGTCGCTGTACAGTTTCAAATTCAATCTCTGTTTTGCTTCCTTTACCTTTATCAGTTTTAAATATCATTCAGCAAACATCAAACATAAAAAGTATAGTCTTATTTCACAATAAATAAGTAAATCAACAGAGATGCACAAACAGAGCACAAGGGTCGTTTGCAAAAAATGACAATTTTAGTACGCGAGACGATCGTGTGGGGTGTTTCACAACGTCACAAAAACAACTATCATTTCGTAGAGAATATTAAGTATGTATTCTGAATGCTTTTCACTACACCTATCATACATAAAATATCATGATGTGGTCGGCAATTCAAGTGTAACATGAAGCATACGAAGTTTAGTCGAATAAATACCTGGAAAGTTGATCAAGATTTAAATCTATGCTCTACTCTATGATTAAGATGGCGGTCAATTTGAAATATTGTTTGGTAATTTGAAATAAGATTAACGAATAGTAGGTATATTATCATTTTGAGTTTATTATTCAAAAGATTTTAGGATCACTGAATCAAATAATTTATTTTTGGACTGTTCAGATATAACGTAAAACTGTTAAACTGTTACTAAACTGTTTTATATTCTATAGATATACAAAATTATATTTTTTTATACTTTATCTACGATTTTATAATGAATATCAACTTTTGTTCATCAGTAAGTGCCCTACCTACTACAGTTAATAATGTTTCGTGACCGTTCTCCAGCGTAACTCACTCCTAATACAGGTCAAGTAAGTGACAATGTTTTGAATTATGTATCCTTGGAAACTATGATTAGATACAAATAGGTACGTTACGCTTCTTGTCTGAAATCAATGCTTGCTAAAAATTTAAATAAGTTAACTTTAATTGGAACATTTCGTACGTGTAATTATTTTTTTATTATTTCAACTGCTGAACAGGCGTTTGCATGAATGGCCATAGGTAAGTCATTTTTTACCACAATAAATTTTATACTTGAAACTCTTATATTTATAGTGTATATATTATCCTTACTTACCCTCTTAATAAAACAGAATGCAAGATTAAGGTTACTGATTGGCTTCAAAGTTTGAGATATATAACTGAGGAGGTTCTAGCAGTATTATCGTATTTTCTACATTTTAGTTATTCTATTTCTTTTCTAAGTTTTTTTAATTACGTTCAATTTAGTATATTAATTAATACTCATTACACTCGTTTAATTACTCTTCCATGAATTTTTACCTCTTACAGATACACATCCTTCCAAACACACATGCACACATACACCTTTTCTTTGCTTTTTTGTTCTTCTGATTTTAAATTAATTAACTTTTCTTCTTTAATAAATACTAGTAAAGTTGAAATTCCTGTGGGGAACGACGCTGTTAGCCGAAATACAGATTTCTACAAAGTTTGGTAACCGAGGCTATGAACGGATTGTATTTTTTGTTTTCGTGCAATAAATGTTATTATTATTCTCTTTATTACTTATATATATACATATTAATTACATTTTTAAATACATAAAAAAATACTAATATATATTTAAAAATATAAAAAATAGTAGACCATCGACTTTCACTTCTTGATACCTCCACGCGTTCCTAATTCAAAGGTTCTTGACAGACAGACGGACAACAAAGTGATCCTATAAGGGATTTTTTCCTTTTTAGCGACGAAACCCTAAAAATCCTAATCAATTATTTTAATATCGCTTTGTACTATAGTATATCGCTGATTAAGCTTTCAGTTCTTTAATAACGCTACTTAAATTACCATGCTAAATAAAATAACCTTAACGCAGAAGTTAAGTGGTTACCATATCTGTATCTGGGTACTCCTAGTTAAGCTTTAGATTAGATAGATACCCCGGCTTACATTGTATAATAAACCATATTAATATTCCGTTCATAAAATGAAACTACATGCTATCAACACAAAAAGTTTTACCTACCGAATCTTCAAATATTATCTGAAATTAGGTGTATTACGTATATTCAATAATTCTTTTTACCTGACTCCGGGAAAACCAAAACGAATGGTGATGGTTTTGACAGTGTATGTATGTTCTACTGTAGAGCCTAAAGTACTTAAGTAATATTAACGAATGAGGTATCAATAGATTCGTAATAATGTCCTGGTGACATAGGCTATATAAATTTTATCGAAAGATTGTACGTAGTCTAGCCGGGTTATAGCTTTATAAAGTTTTTCTTATTCTAGGTCAGCTGATGTACTCTATAATGTTCTTAATTACTGTGAAGTCAAATGAGTATCTATTTAAAATATCGCCTATGTCCTAAAGTAGCCTAAGTCGTTCTTAAACAATCAAAGTATCTCCAAGCCAAAACTTCATTGGAATCAGTGCAGCAGTTTAGCCGAGAAAGTATAACAGATGGACAGAGTTCTGTCTCTCTATCTGTTATACTTACGTTGCTTTCAAATTTATTTCTTATTTGTTTATTTATACAGCTTTATTGAACACCACTAAGTACAGAAAAGAATTACCGAAATAACTAGTTTAAAAACTACATTTGGTATAACAATAGGCGGTGGTGGTGGACTATGCCGTGACATCATAACTAGTTATTGCCAAATCATTTATATTTAACTAGCGGCCTGGTCCGACTTCGCACAGAAGTCTTTTAAATTATCGGATTTCCTCTAATATGCATGCAAGCATATAACTCTGTGTATTACTAAAAACTGCATCAAAATCCGTTGAATAGTTTAAAAGATCTAAGCGAGCAGACAGCGGAAGTGACTACATTTTATTGTATGTAAAGATGTTTTGATTTAAAAACTACTTTATGCTCGCGGCTCCGCCCGCGTATATGTCGGTTATCACGGCAAATAGTAGCCTATGTGTTATGCTTATGTATCAGCTATATTACTGTAAAGTTTAATCCAAATCCATTGAGTACTTTTTAAGTGAAAGAGTAACAAACATCCATCCATACATACTTTCGCGTTTATAATATTTAAAAATAATAAAATATTGAATGAAAATGGAAGATAATATAAGTTGAAATAGTTTATTTTAAATCTTTTTTTTATGGAATAGAGGGCAAACGAGCAGACGTATCGCCTGATGGTAAGGATTACCGCCGCCCATGGACACTCGGTAACACCAGAGGTTCACAAGTGCGTTGCCGGCTTTGGGGGCTGGGGAGGGGGATGAAGGGAAGGGTTGAATTATGGGCCTCCAGTATCGGTATCAGTACCACTCACTCGGTGAAACACAGCGCAGACGCTGTTTCATACCGGTTTTCTGTGAGGCCGTGGTACCTCTCCGGTCTAGCCGGCCCATGCATGTCGTAGCGTGGCTCTCCCACGGTAAATCTAGCGATATATGCGGGGTATGTAACCTTAGTATTTTTAGCTGTACAGTCTCAGTCCCTAATCCGGCCCGAAACTTAGTATCTTCCTACCACTTATCTTATATCTTACTAATAAATAAAATTGAAGTGTCTCTTAGTAATTTAAAACTAACAGCTTTTCACTAAATGCAAATGAAAGTATATACAATACTTACGTCAAAAAATTTAAAAGAATATTTAAATATTTTGTCTTCGTTTGTTTGTTCCGGCCAATCTCTGGAATGGTAGCACCGATTTTGACGGAGCTTCCATTGATAGGTAGCTCATCAGTTACCCATCAGTGGAAGTCCCGTCAAAATCGCCTTATACCATCATGTAAGCAGTAACTTAGGCTATTATTCTTAGATTATATTCGCCCCGCTGCGTTGCCCGCGGTTGATGTCGTACCGCAAGTATAACCGTGATGCACAGCTAGTCCTATGTATGTGTCATCCTATTACTTTTTTTGCGGTAATTGCACTAGTGCTTTTGTGCCACCTTGCCACTGAAAGATTTCTAAACGGCGTCAGCAGCAGGTGAGCAGTTCCAACAGAAACCATCCAAAGTTCTTTTTTATGTAACTTGCCGTGAACTGACAATTATAAAGAAAACAAATTTATAGGCTTATTTTCACACATCCAGTCGGGACGGATGATAATAAGCCCTTCAAATTCCATACACCGGTGTATGATACACCTAGTGTCACCTAGTGTTGCCACGAATCTTACAAAATCCCACGCAACATGTCCTTCGACCCGTTGAGAAACAATTATACATACATACACTCGAAAAATATAAGCCTTCTTCGGGTGCAACTTCATTATTTCGTTGCTTTAAATTAATGATAGGTATTGAGACTTGTCATCAATGCTAAATTCCTTATTATTATTATTATTATTTCGAGTGTATGTATGTGTTTTACACATACATGCACTTGAAAAACATAACCCTCCTTCTTGGGCGTGCCAAAGAGACTACACGGCTCTTTGGCACGCCCAAGAGGCTAAAGGGCTTGTCGTATTTTTTTATTGTAGTGGTGTCAATAGATTTGTCTTGGTCGTGAGAGTGACACTGGGTATATCAAAATTTAAAAAAAAAAAACAAAACAAGAAATTATACATAGTCGGGTTTTTATTTAATAATTCATTAGGTACTTGTTTTTGAAATAGTAAAAAAGCAGGGTTTCACATTTTTTTTAAACCAAGCAAGGCCGAGTGATACGCATGTTGTTTCGTATATAAAAGTATACTTTTTCTTTAATTCTTTTATGACCTAATATTTTTATTGATGTTAAATATTTAATTTCTAAGTATCACCACCTCATTCATTATTAATTCATCGTTATATCTAATTAATTTTACTGAAGGACTTATGTGATTGGTGCTTGAAATTTGTTGGGTAAGCCCCGTGTTTGTAGTAGGAGGTCTACAATATTCGTAGCAGTTTATCGTAGCTCGTAGCTCGCTTCACTCGCTTTCCCTCGGGCCGCCTGCACGCCACCGTGCCTGGTTTCTTTCGCTATGGTGTTTTAAATCGTGAGTCAGTTTCGTTTATCGCAATTAAAATGGCTTCACCATTAGCAGTTTATAATTAATCGTAAATCACAAATTTTTGGGTAAATAGAATGGAAAATTTATATAGTCTTTTGTAGACTCAATTCCCGATGTTGATTGGGACCGTTTACTTGATACTTAATTTTTAAAACTAATTATTGTTGGTATATATATATAAGTGTGATATATATTTTAGACGATTCCCTTAACCGAGATACATAAATATATTTAATAATGATGAATTAAGTTATCAAGCTTTTTTGTCGCATAGTGACAAACACTAGAACGAACTTTGTTCTTTTTGCACAGCAAATTAAGCTGTATTTTTTATAAAATACGTTATACTACAAATTCCAAAAATTGCAGGATTTGCATGTAAATTATAAAGTTGTGCTTGGTAACACTTTTGATATAGGGATTTCACGTGTTTGTCAGTTGATTTCAATACAAAAGAAAAATAAGTTAGGATTATTAATAACAAGCTAAGAAAAAAGTCACACAGATATTAATATTAAAAAACATGTCGGAAAATATAATTATTAGAGCTTTTCATTTCTATTACAAATTTAAATCAAATAAATATTGTTATAAATTGCTCAATTGAGTAGGCTGAAACAGTGACGTCACAAAATTATATTTAGTTCATTTTTCATACAAAGTAATCGTTTTGACAGGAGATAAAAAATAATTAATTTGATTAAAGTGGCAACTACCCTATTATTCAGAAGCAGGATTATTTGTGACTATCGCAAGCAATTTTACTTTCAAGTGAAATACGATTCTTGATAGGCTAATTATAGACCTTTAGTAGTATCTAGTTTCAATGTATTATATGTATGTCTGTATGTATATTATATCATCTAATTGTATATATAATACACCTTGTATTGTTTTTTTATGTATATTGTTTTTTTTTTCGCTTATACTGGCCATAAAGTCTATCTTAACGGAGACCAAGCTATAGAGTACACAAGTTTGTGCGTAAACAAAGTTGTATTCCCTGTTCTCTCAATCTCATAATCCAATGGGACGTCTATCCGACGCGACCGTAAACCGACAGCTTTACGTACTCTGCGACTTACGGGGATTAAGTTCCCTTTTTTGTGCGGTAATCCCCTTGGATAATACCGTGTGGTGGTTATTTTGAACTCGAACCGAATAAAAACCTCACATCGTCTTGGGTACTAGAAGACGGGGAACCAGGTGCACCCTCGAAAGTAAATCCTTGGAACCTAGATGTACCCCGGGTTGCCTACGGATTGTAGGAATATAATAATAATAATAATATCCCTTCTGTGTAGAAACCCTATTGCTCTCTTTCTATTTAGAAAAGGGGTGTAAGCACTTTATAGTGCCCCCTTATGACCCTGATGGCCAGCATTCGTTACGGTCGCCGCAAATGTGCGATATTGCTGGCCTTCAGGACTCTGCCCCATGGGGCCCCATAAAGGGTCATGGACTGCACAACCCCGGCGTATAATCTCCTGCAGTACTCATTGGGTCCCCTCATGTTTGGCAGCATCCGTGCCAATGCATGCGCTACGCCAACTAGCTTGGGACCACACTTCGGAAATGGTGTCCTAAGTCCCATTGGCCGTCGAGTACGAGCCCCAAATACTTCATAGAGAACTCGATGGTGAAATGAGTGCCTCCTACTATGATTCTGGATCGATCAGGCGGCTTCCTCCGAGGCCCATGAGAGAATAAGGCCTCGGATTTGTGTAAAGTCACCTCGAGACCCAGTCGCCGGATTCGCTCCACGACTTCGACAACCCCGGCCGTGGCCCTTAGGGTTACCTCACGATGCGTCTTCTCGCACGCCGTCACAAGCGTGTCATCCGCGTAACACGTGACGGTGACTCCATCTGCGAATGCACCGCAAAGCACCCATTCCACAGGAGCGGCCCTAAGACCGAACTCTGTGGAACACCGCACGAAATTTCACGTCGACCGAGACCGGTGCTACTTGGATAAACAACGGCTCCCTCCGACAATTACGCCCCGACTATTCGGCGGAGGTAGAGAGGCACTTAGTGATACACTAGTGCCTTATCGATGCAACTCCAGGGCAAAGTCGCAACTCCAGTGGCGATGTTTAAAGATACCGCCAAAACCACCGTCCTGGGAAAATGCTTCCTCCGCTAAAGCCTTCACGCGCATGATCGCATCCATAGTTGAGCGCTCCTCGCGCACCAGTAGCTCTTCCTATCGGGTTTCCGAATCTTCAGGACGGCGTCGCCTCCTGCAGAACGCAGGCTTGTCGTAGCCTTGTAATCTCCGGCGAACACCAATAGACCCGACGCCTCGCAGTATCAGGCTGAACCCTAGGCATGGCCGCATCGCAGGCGCGGGTGATTACCTCCCGGGGTTAAGATCCCTAATTTCCAAACTGTTAAATGTTATTATGAATTTCTAAAATTAGAAAAACTCAGTAACACCTTTTCTTACACGGGTATCGAACCCGAAATCTCTTGAACGGTTGTCGCATAGCCAACTACTAGATTAACAAGGCAGTCAATAGAATAAAAGAAACTTTATTAAATTTATTACATTTATGGGCATTTCAATTTAATGACCACGTACAAATGAGGCCTTATCGCTGAAAAGCAGTTTATTCCACACAACCTTTGGATTGTGGCTCCTTATACTGTAAAAACACACAAATAAATTCGGTCCAATAAAGCCGTCAGATTCCAAACACAATACTTGACATGCAATACGACAACGAACAAAGTTATAATAACATCAATTGGGTCATCATCACTTCACCAAATTGCTGTCAACTGACACGTGTTATTTATTCACGTTGTCCTACTTTTACAAGGTTCTACTGACACACATTTATTTTAATAATTTAACTAATATTATTGTTGTTAGTCTTATGGCATCATCAGTCGGTGTTTCTGGCTTTCTCGGTTAGGACATTTTTAGTGGTAACACTAAGGTGGCCAATGTAGTTTGGAGAGATTCACTGGTGAACTATACTGGTAAATATTTGGGTTGGGATAATACTTTGTATGATTCACATATTGTTGTTCTAAATCTGGGTGTTTTTTGTGTCCGTTTTATGAACTAAAGTCTGCTACGATACAGGAATCTTTCTAGAGTGGGAGCTATCTCTGAAAAAAAATAGTCTCATAAATATATAGATAGTCATAATAATGCTATAAATTAAAAATGAATATTAATTTTTGTTTATGTACCTCATTTTAACCTAATATCATAATTGTTTCGCATATCTCTTTTAGACAAAACTTTTGTCCGATCCTTAGGAAATCGGTTTTTGGCAATATTTTCCCATCCATAGAATGCCTTAGACAGTGAAAAGTTGGTACGGCAAAGACAATAAAAACGTGAAATAAATCCTTTACCAAGCCGTGTGACCAGCATGGTAAAGGAGGCCGGGAGCTCGTTTCTAAAGAGAGACCCTGTCTAGCAGTGGACCACAAAAGGCACAAAAGATGATAACTCCTTTTACTAACTTAAGAGGAGTTGGTAGTTTTTTCGAATCATATATTTAATATGTGCCTGATTGCCTCATACAGGATAGATCATGAGTGAGCGGGGCGCTCGGCGTGGTGCTGGAGCACCATTTTACGCGCCTCTGCGACGGAAGACTTCTGCTGAAATTATCAGCGAAGCGCGAGCTGCTATATACGGCGGTGAGTGATGCCTGCTCAGTTAACTACTCTTGTCTTCTTTGGAATAAGGTAAATTTTAACATTATTGTTTCTAGCTCAGCATCAATACTCAGTTTTAGGTATACATAAAATTAATCCTGTTAAGTAATTTAACAATATTATTTAAATTCTTCTTTTCTTCAAAATAAACAACAAATATTCCTAATTTTTATAGCGAGAGCTCATTCTCAAAGAAACTTCCAAAGTATTGTTAAACAACTAACATTTCTTTAATATTTTCTTCAGTAAATTAATTAAGAAAAATAATGATACATGTTAGTGTTTGAGTTCTGATAAGAAACTAGAACATGTAAGTAAATGTTGGAAACAAACGTCATAAATTGTTAATGGTAACAGAAAATAAGCAAATTTTATTCAGTATTAGGGAAACGATCAAGGCGATATCGTTTTCACACATCGCTTGTGATAGCGCTGTTAATTGATCACGCCACACCGTATACGAGTACCTACCTCCTGAGCAAGGTGAACTGAGGTCGAACGGTCACGCTCGCTCGCTCGCTCAATCGCGGACTTGGATCCATTCTGAATCTATCTTTTTCCCATTTTGACTAGTATGACGTCAAGTAACAGATTAAATGTTAAGCCCTAACGAACCCGTGATCAGAAATATTTTGAGAGTATTTCAGAAATATATACTCGTAAGTATAGTTGCCCACGGCCTCTAATCGGGAGATATCGAGTAATTGTTGGTCCATTGTGTCAAAATGTGTGCAATAATGATAATACAAGTATTAATCCATTCTGAAATTCAAACCGACCAATATAAACCAGGTTGATCTAGTATCATTATTAAGTTTAAAGCATATTTTACTAGTAACTCTATTGGAATAATTTTACTAAGTAGAGCAACTGGGTTTATAAAGTAAATCGAACAGGAAAGAAATGCCCCGTAGAACAACTGGTAAGACTATTGGAAATAGTTCTTTATTATAGCTCCAAATTTTACAGATTGTAGGAAGTTTTTGACTTCTTAAATTTTCTTCTGTATATGTTGGTGAAGCCCAGTCTACGGTTTTTTTACGTTTTTCGTTCTACGTTCGTTCCATATACCGTTCGTTTACACCCTCTTATTCTTAGTTTACGTTTAAGTATGTTAGAGGCGAGGTCACGCGGTCATTCCTTTTAGTTGTTGTGTTACCGGCTTGGTTGCCACGGTGAACAATCTTGCACGCGATTCTTACATTAATAGCTTGGTAATACAATGCAGAGATTTGAAATCCACGCCTTCAACCTCTGGGTAAACTTAGGGTCATTGTCGATCAAAGCTCTTAAAAGTATGAGCTTTAATAATATAGTCCAACGTTCAATTATTCAAGATCAAAGGTTACACCTCGTATTAAAAGTGTATTCAAACATTTCTTCTGTTAAATCAATTCTTTAAAATGATTTCGATTTATCTGAATTTCTCTCTGGTCCACTTTGTAATAAATACATTTTGCCAGTGCCTCCGATATGCTTACAGACTAGTATCAAATTATTCTATTTTAGTAATTACCTACATATTTCTGCATGTCAAGGCGATATAGAGTTTTCCACACAAGACACTTTAAGTTATGGCGTTTTAATCCGCCTACGGCGAAGCATAAATTAAAGTTGTAGCAGTCAGTATGAATATGCATGTTACAACGTAGAGCCTAAATAACGTAAAAATGGCCCGAGTGACATAGGTTATTATATAAATCTTATCAAAGTTTTTATGTATTCAGGTTTTATTTTAGTTTTTTAAACCTTTTCTTGTTATACATACTAGCTATAAAGCAATCATTCAACAAAGCAGACACGTTTACATTCATATGGAGAAGGAATTTAGCAATCGGTTGAACAGTGTCTGCGTGCTTGCCTTACCTTAATTTAGATTTCCATTGACCAATACCCACAGGAGAAAATAATTCAGCTCAATCCCATATCATACATGACGAGAACGAATCGCACCAAAGAGAGAAAATTCTTTTGTTTGTAGCATTGATTCAAATTTATCGGAACCGAAGTTAAAATCGGAAGGTTTTGAAGTTAATCGGAATAGATGTTGAAGATCTGTAGTACCTCAAGTTACACCAAAATATACTAGATTATTGAAAATCACATCGTGCGAAAGATTTGTGGCCAGTTGAATGTAAACTTTGCTTTAGAATTCTAAGATATTTTTGGAACTTGCTGACTACTTGACCTTTACAAAATAATAAATATCGATAGAAATCTGAAATAAGTATTTATTCTATTAATTTTGGGCCGGTGTAATGCGCTGTTTTTGCGTAAGAATAAATAAAACGTCATGGTCTCAATTTAATGCTTGACTCATTGGGTTGACTTCATTTTACTTTCAGAAACTTAAAATTTACTATTTCTTGATGAGTCGCAAGCCATTATGTATTGCGCTGTTGACGGCTTTTTTCAATATACTATCTCATTTGTTTTCAACCTATAAAATATAGACTTATCTATATTTCACCCTACTTATTTTTCGACACCAAGAAAATCATATGGCTTAGTAAAAATATCGAAAAACAACCTATATTAGGATCCGGTTGCCTGTGTAACAACCGCCTGATACCAAACTGATAACAACAATTTGTACTATAACCAGAATGCTGATAAACATATATTTTACATATACAGATGATCACAACAGCAGACGCTGAGAGTAGTCTTATTTTTCCTCAGAAATGAGTGGTATGTCAAATGGTGATGGCGGCCCGGCTGGAGCCTTGCGTCCGTTGCGCACACGGCGCCCGTACACGCCGCGTGAACCACAACGCGCACTGTTCACAGACCGCATCCGGAAGAAAGATAACAGACCCCCCAGTTCATACGAGTATGTATTTACTTTCCATTAACTTAGTACCCACTTGGATATATTTTTTTATTTCTGGATATTGGACATCGGTGACAATCATTAAAAATATTTACACAATAGAACAATTGAGAACGAGAGAGCAATGGAGAGGGCAATGCTCGGAGTTTCTCTGCGTGAATTGCCCGGAGAATTTCCAAATTTGAGTGGCCTAATTAATGGGTTATTGAACTTAACAAATCTCAAGTGAATTTAATGTAAGATTTGTTTAGTTCCAGTCTTAAGTTTCTGAGTCTATCGGAGAGTGGAGAGGAAACATTGGAGGTCATGGATGCACGTCTAGCCAACCTGGACGAAGAATCGCTTAATGAGATGCTCGCAGAGACCCTCTATACAAAGAAGAAACCACTGGTTTGTACTTACTGTACGGTCAATAAGTTATATAGAATTTTAGTTATTTTTTGTTTTGTCTCAACAATTTCTTTCTTCAGCATCATCATCATCATCAGCCTATCGCATTCCTCTGCTGGATATAGGCTTCTCCAATTTCACGCCACTTAGTTCGAACTTAGTTCGATGTATTTCTTTCTTGTACTTTTAAAATCCTTATATCCTTCTTATAGAACTGTGTATGCCGCTTGATATAGTTCATATGACAGTCGTAAGAAAGACTGCCACAGTGTACGTAAAACAATATATGTATAAAGATAGTGCATACGAAATCAACTTACAATTGTCTGTTAATTCCTTTCTTAATAAAAATTCTCTTTAATCGACATATTAAAAAAATTTAATACAAAATCTAGAAATGGAGATGCTTCGCTCTGCCATGTCATAGGTAGTTTAATGCCTTAAGTTTTTTATGCAGTTGTTAGATTTTAATATCAAGTTGCAAGGACGTTTTAGATGCAGCATTGGTACTTCGAGCCGGCTCAGTATCTGCCCTTTGTATCTTGCTGAGGAGATACAGATCAAACTGGTTGTATTGATTCTCAATCAAAACATTAATACACACAGGGTCGTGCTGGTCAACGTTTGCCAGGTCCAGAGCGATCAGGTGAAGGCTGGAGTGGGTTCACAAAGCTGCCTCACCTCAGCGGTCGCAGCAAACCGCTGCACCGCCGTAACACTACTGGGCAGGCACATGGTGACAGTACGTGTACTGATGACTTCTTTTAGGCACGCTCTGTAGTATTTTTAAGCCAAAATCTACGAAATCTCTTATTTTTGGAATAGTGGGCAAACGAGCAACCGTATCGCCTGATGGTAAGTGCTTACCGCCGCCCATAGACACCCGCACCACCAGATGTGTCACAAGTGCGTTGCCGGCCTTTTAAGAATGAGTACAGTCTTTTAAAAAGGAGCAGGCTCTTTTTTTAAAGGTTTGAAGGGTTGTATATGAAAATGGCTGGTATATGAAAATTAAAAAAACAATTGTATGTTTGGAAATTCGTATCACTATTTATTATAAAAAAGTTCACCGCGCGTCTGTCTGTGTGTCTATTCACGATAACCTCAAAAGCTACTGCACGGATTTTTATGCGGTTTTTAATTAAAGATAGAATGATTCTTAAGGAAGTATATTAGCTAAAATATAACGATATTCGTTAAAAACGGAAAAAAAGCTACACACCTCAGAGAAACACTATATTATACTTAAAAACATTTTTTAATGTTTCAGAACTCATTGTTGACGCTTTAAAACTGTTTTATCTTGAATATAATTTACAAATATTTGTGATACAAATTGAAACCAATTGTTTTCATTATTTCTCAGTTGTTAACGTACCGTACAGCTACTTGTCTGGGAATGGTATTAGGCAGTCCATAAAAAAGATTGGATGATCAGTTAATTTTACGCATATTTTAAGTATCTTTGTTTAAATAATAGACTAACCTTATAAAGAGAAGTATTGAGAGTGAATACAACGCTCAATTACAGATTTGAAATCAGAAGAGGGTTTAGCACAAGCGATATGCGTAATTCGTCCGCTAGGTGACTATGATGTTAACTGTGAAAATGTTAATAGTACGTATTAAATATTTTACCATACATGTTCATTATTGCATAAATAGTGTTCTTTCTTTTTTTTTTTTTTATATTTAACTGCCAAAATGACTCTGCCTTGCCTGATGGAAAGCATGAGCAGAATCCAAGAGTGGTGGTCACCATCCTCAATGCGAAAAAGAACAATGCAGCATGGTGACCCACACTATGGCGGCCTGGGGGGAAAGGGGATGGTGAGGGGGATAGGGGGCGTTGGATTGGGGTATGGGCCTCCGGTATCCTCACTCACTCGATGAAACACAGCGTAAGCGCTGTTTCACACCGGTTTTCTGTGAGGCCGTGGTATCACTCCGGTCGAGCAGGCCCATTCATGCCAAAAGCGTGGCTCTCACACGGTGTGTTCGTTTATTAAAAAAAATCTTTGGGCAAACATCCGTAGCCTAGTCTTCTAACACAGGGTGGATCTACTAACCAACGGTTGATGTTGGGAATTTGTATACACCCACGCTAATCTACGCCTGAATTATATATATATATCGCGATACAGGATAAGTAGTTACTGTGTAGTTCTTTATGTCTTCGATAGATGGCGTTGTAGTATGTTTTTGCTGCGCTGTATTTGGAAGTCGCCTCATTATCATCTTCCTAACTTGAATAATCATTTAATTATTTCCTTTAAACCATGGTAATCGAGATATTAACTGAACTTCACTGAGGTATATCGCTAAGATCATTGTAGAACTGTACTTCATTTAGTATTTGCAAGTTTTATTCTCAGCTTATACCATAAGGTATTTCGAGAAAATATGAGTTTCTTGAGAGCACTTGCTACAAATAGGCGGGTATAGGCATGTCAATTTTATCAAATATTGGTCCTATTCCTACGCTACTGATAGGGCGAAATTAACTAGCTTACTAAAGTTGCGTAATTTTTCCATAACATGTCCTCTATAAGTTGGGGAAAAATGAAGTTTACAAAAACTTACATGAATAAAGAATTTGGCACTGATACTTTAATTGTTTTGTTTTGTAATAGCTCCGAGTCCAGAGCATGGTGCCAACCGATCACAATACACTACATCCAAGCCGATCTCTTGTGATTCTTCCAGCGGTGGAACATGCAACGACATTTCTGTCAAACAACTCGCCGTGCAACTGCCAAACACAACTATATCCAACGATCACATTGATGAGTAAGTTTCCTTAATGTTTTTGTACGTTGTAATGATATGGTCCTTCGAACAAAAATTACAGATTTTCAGTTGGATCGAGATATGCAGAAAACAGCCATATCGCTTCTTCGAATTATGCTGGAAACAGTAACAACAGCTAATCGACATGGTATAACTCTGCTTAACTCGATCCAATTTATGAGTACGATTCGACTTATAGTGATAACAGTACCTTAATATTTTTCACACATGGCCGTATATAAGTCTAAACTAGGCTGAGCCTGTACTGTTCTAACCGAACAGCTGATAGCCATATTACAGTTACTTACATTTAATAATTTATCCTGATCGCACCAGCATAATTCTAATAAGTATCTGACATATCTCGTTGTGGGTTCCAAGACAGTTTAATGTTTATGTACGTTGTAATGGTATGGTCCTTCGAACACGAACAAAAATTACAGATTTTCAGTTGGATCGAGATATGCAGAAAATAGCCATATCGCTTCTTCGAATTATGCTGGAAACAGTAACAACAGCTAATCGACATGGTATAACTCTGTTTAACTCGATCCAATTTTATGAGTACGATTCGACTAATAGTGATAACAGTACCTTAATATTTTTCATACATGGCCGTATATAATTCTAAACTAGGCTGAGCCTGTACTGTTCTAACCGACATTTAATAATTTATCCTGATCGCACCAGCATAATTCTAATAAGTATTTGACATATATCGTTGTGGGTTCCAAGACAGTTTATTTTTTCCTGAGACTTCCCGAGTGTCATAACTCGGTGTGTTCGTGGGTCCTGGCGTACAGGAGTTACAGTGGCGGAGGTAAGGGCGGGATTAGTCCCCTAAAAAAGCCTGTGACAATGTCCATCACTTTACAAATCATATAGTTCGATAAAATAAAATAGTTAATTACTGGAACCAACATTTTAACTGTTGGAACAAACATAGCCTGACTGCTTCGGTGGCGCAGCGTTTTTGAGGTCTCGCGTTAGATTCTCGGGTCGGATCAAATGTTTGTATGATCTACAAATATTTGTTTCGGAGTTTGGGTGTTTTCTATGTATGATATGTATGTATTTACAAAGAAAAAGTATATAAGTGTTATATCAGTTGTTTAATACCTATAATACAAGCTCTGCTTAGTTTGGGATTAGATGGCGTTGTGAATTAGATGTCCGGAATATTTATTTATTTATTTATAGCATGACATCACAAGTTGCTATTCCACTAACTTGGATTTTTGTTCGGTCAGTATGAGCATGTTAGAGCTGTCAGAGGCTCTGTCGCAGCGATGTCGCGACTCTGGCCGCACGCTCCAGCTGCTGGAGGCTCTAACACGTGCGGTGGGGGTGAGCGTGCCCACGGGCAGTTTGCGCGAGCTGGTCCTTCGAGCGCTGTTCGTGCACACCGACCATCACGACGACGCCGTGCTTGTAGCTGTTGCTAGAGCGCTTCTCACGGTTTGTACACTTTTTGAAAATTATCTTGGGATTTTGAATGGTTGACTGCGCTCTTTATCCACTCTTCTCTGCTTGAGTCAACTGTCAATGCATGTAATCAAGTACAAGATTTGTGTTATTTCTATAACATTAAATTTTCCTCATGTAGATAGTCTAAATATTTCAGAATTCTTACTAAAACTATTTCAGTAAATTTCGTGATGCTTCGAATCTTGGTGATATGTGGTAGATATTTTATTTAAGTTAAGGACCAGAAGATTGATACTTATTGGTGAATTACTTGAATAAAAAATGGGTTATTTCAATTTACATACTATTTTTAGATGCGAGTGACTGGACCAAACTTGGCAGCTGCCTGTAAAATAGTGTTCAAAATAGCTAAAGATGATAAGAATGACCATTTCTTTAGGGATACCAATTTACTCGGTAAGTTGAAATAAAATATATTGAACAAATGAGTAGTTTGCTCATAGATTTTAATAACTATTGAAGCCATTTAACAATTATTGAATCCATTTACACATTCAATTGAAGAATTGACTATTTTGTTAGGTCAAACAAGGCAAGTTTTATTATTACTCATCTTACTCCTTCTATAATTAGGTCATTATATTTACTTAACGTCAACTGTACTAAATTTCAACGGACCATAGTGTGGCTCGAAGGACCATGTTATGTAGTGAGGGTTTGTTGTGCGCAGAGCTGGTGGTGGAGGGGTGCGGGAGGGCGGAGCCCGTGTCGGAGAGCGCGTGCTGCGTGTACGGCTGTGCGGCGCTTCGGGTGCTGGCGCTGGAGCCCCGCCTGGCCGCTCGCGCCACCCGCGCGGGGGCCGTACACCTCGCAGCGCTGCACCTCAAGATACTTAACACCGCGGTACTCTACAACACCTCTGCTTTATATAACAAACTAGCTCTTGGCTGCGGCTCCGTTCACGTGTACATCGGCTTTCGCGATAAAGAGCATCCTATATCCTACTTCAAGAATAAAAATAACTTCATACCAAATTTCAGTGAAATCGGTGAAGCGGTTTAGCCGTGAATGCGTTTTGAATTCATAATATCGGTAAGCTTTTAAAGTCCATCGTTAAACACAGGCCTTTCAATAGAAAGAAAGTTTCTCACGATAATCTCTGAGACCTTATGTT
The DNA here is from genome assembly GCA_003709505.1 of Hyphantria cunea. NCBI lineage: Eukaryota > Metazoa > Arthropoda > Insecta > Lepidoptera > Erebidae > Hyphantria > Hyphantria cunea. The sequence continues at coordinate 60,777 of PKRV01002134.1, forward strand.
CACGTTTTTTTAAATGTGTGTTTTGCCTCGCGCCTAATATAGTATAGTATCTATATATATATATATCATCACGTTCAGATTAATAGAAGCTGAGTATGATTGAAAACGCAGCTGAAGTCGTATGGGTCAGCTTGTCTCTTAATAAAAATAATAACGAACACGATAAAATATATCTAATATTATGTATATCCAATACAGAAAGCAGAAAACCCGCGTACGCTGAACGAGCAATGTACCCACGCGTTATACCAAGTGACGGGTGCACTCCGCAGCCTGGCGAACGTAGTGGACACTCATGCGCAGGAGTTTATAGCCAGCGGGGCCCTGCCCGAGCTTGTGGGGGCCCTGGGGCTGCACACCGACAGAGATGTCCTCACAAACGTCGCTCGCTGTCTCAGGTATTACCATTGATTTTTATTTTTAATTGTTAGAGGATTCGTTTTATATTTCAGGGCTTTAGTAGAGAAACGAGTGCGAGGAATCTTTAACTAGGCGAAGTAGTCATGCCCTGTAGACCACGGTCCAAGGTTTGTGTTGGTAATACTAACCGAATAAATTGGAACCCTGTATTGCAATGCCATATACTTAATACTTGTGAGAAATAAATAAACTATTATTTTCATTATTGTAATTTTCTATGACGATTTGACAAGGGTTTCTTCAGTTAAATAATAAGAAAACGTTATAATGTGTAATCTAATTATGTAATTGTATTGTAAACATTATAAACTGTGGTTCGATTTTAGTGTTGTAATTATTTACTTCAATTATTTCCACTTTGGTAGATATAGTAGGCCGGAACCTTTTATGGAGAGGCCTATGTCCTACTGTGTATTAAAGGCTGTTGATATAATATCCTCGTATAAGTCTAAACAATTACTTTGAGCCATACCATTGGAACAAGAGATTGAGAATACATAGTAAAGAGTATCATGAAGAGGTTAAGCCAAAAATATCCTGTAAATATAATATCTACAATTGTGTGTCACGTTGGGTCCAGCGTGGTGTCGGGCTCAGCAGCGTGTTGCGAGTCGCTGTGCGCGTGCGCAGGCGCGACTCGTGCGCTGTTGCGCGCTCTGGCCGCTTGCGCGTCACGAGCTCCTCTGGCCGTCCGCCTCGCCTACACGCTAGGGAACATGGCCGCCGATCACGACCAAGCCAGGGATGATGTATGTACCCCACATCTTATTACTGTACAAGATTATACTAACATGACTTGCTGCACGTGTTGTTAAAGTCACTGAATAAAACAAGACCACAAGATTGGCCTAGTGGTTTCAGTGTTCGCCACACCACTTCCTACTGCGCCAAATGTTGTGGGCTCAAATCCACTTTGTGTGATCCATAAGTTGTTGTTCTAAGTCTGGGTGTACTTTGTGTCCGTTTCCTGTATGTTTGTGAAGATCCCCACGATACAGGAATGTATATTACTAATGCGGGAGTTGTCTTTTTAAAAAACAGGAAAACAGAAACAGAAACAAGTACCCTTTCAAATAATTCAATACAATAATCTTTACTTAAGTACATCCACTAACGTCCAACCACATGTATAATTACTACTCAAACGCTCAACTCTTTTGAGGAAAGTCTGGGAAAGTACCAAACCACAAAATTATGTGTATGAAACCCACGAGCCCTATCTCGACAGCCATCATCATACAGCATACTTAAATACCGATATAGGACGCAGCCAATAAATACATCGTGTACATTTCACAACTTATTTTAATATTTTTTTTCGTTTACTTAGCTTACTTGGCTTTAGCATAACACTTATGTGAGTGACGGTTTTACCTAGAAATCCCAAATTCTAAAAAAAAATTACAATGTACTGACCAAAAATAACACTCTCTCAACCAGATTTACAACGAGGAAGGTTCTATAGACGTACTCTTGACAATACTGGAGTCATACACGAATCGAAGCCCACAATGGTCGCGAGATCTCGAAAACGATCCTGACCTGCATGTTATCGGTATGTAAACTTGTCTTTAGCAATCTGATTATATGACTCTGTTTTCGGTTACTTACTAAAGAAATACTTTAATACCATTAATCAATAAATCATAAAAACTAAAATAGAAATGTGTTGTGTAGAAATGTTCCAAACAACTGAATGGACTGACTAAACTGACTGATTGAATTCAGTCAGTCAATCTGTTCTGACTGAATGATTGAATGACTAAACTAAAAACATATTACATTACGGCCTTGTGACTTATGTGCAGTGGCAAAATTCATGAGATGCCTTCCATCAGGCCGAGTGAAGCCATTTTGGCAGCTATATATTTACGATTTTATTATACAGGGTGGTTATGACAATACGACGTTAAATGAAATGTGTTAGTTTACTTTGGGATTGGATCATTTATCCCAGAATTAAAATAAGAAATAAATAATAATATTAAAAAAAACTAAATATCTCAAATGATTAAAGCCAGTAAGGACATCATTTGTAATTTCAGTTTACTAACCTGCGTGATTAAACTAAGCGGTAACGAGCGCCATGGTAGGTAGGTAAGTTTCTGCACACGCGCGACGTGGCAACGTTTACGATTCGAGGAGGGCGCATCAAGGGGTATGCGGCGGGGCGGGGGGGCGCATGTAGTAAATTTCTAAAACAAAAAGTGTCCTGTAGCTAAACTACTGAACCGATTTTATTGAAATTTTGTAAGTGAACTTGTAATATGTGTAGGTATGTCTAGTTCAAATAAATGTCGTATTGTCATATCCACCCTGTATATTATTTACTTTGTGATTTCCGTTACGTTATTACGTTCATCTTTAACAAGTCCTACATCGTGATACTAAACAAATATTTTCAATCCAGGTACTGATTTAGGAGGATCCGACGGTTCCGATGAAGACGTACTTATTAAAGTAAGCAAATCTTTTAGTGTTTGTTCTAATTTGTGTGGATCCGTAATCATCCCCTTTTAAATAAACAAATAAATCAGATCGCTTCGTAAAGGACAGAGTTCTAAGATAACAAACATGAATAAAACACAATGCTTTATTGAGAATTTCCAACAGTCAACAATGAGTACTTTTCAAAAATTGTATAAATTGAGGGCAACCTATTCTAATGCGGGGGATTTCAGCACATGCTTAAGCCAGTTATTAATTAATTATCAGATAGTTACAGATCTGATTGATAATAATGATAATGTTTGATTTACAATTTTTTTGCCCGTTGAAAAGTAATCATTATTGACTTGAACACTATTAGAATTCGATTCACAGACGAATTCTTCTTTTCTTTTGAAGTCGATCATCCTCATTAATATTTCAAAGTAAGTACAATAGGCATGATGACTAATTTTGAAAAACTGTTTAATGATGTTCGGAAGTATCGACGATTGTCAAAAACAATCACATTTCTACAATAAATTAAGTTTTAGTAGGAAAAAATGCGATTTAAATTTTAAGTTTCTTCTTTCGTCTGCTTGTGTCATTTTTCAACCAGTCTCAATTGTAACACTTAAAAACAGCAAAGTGATCGTCGTTATATCCAAACGATATGACGTTTACAGACACGTGACGTAGCTCCATCTGATTGGTGTTCAATTTAATATGGTGGATTGCTATATTTTGTAGTTTTATTTTTGTTAATAAACTACTAATCGCGCTTTAAATATAAAAATAAATACGATTTTATACTCTATGAACCCCATTTCATCAGATTAATACATAATTTAGTGGTTCTTGGTTACTGTCATCATGCCTTTAGGATAACAGAAACTTTAATAAAAACTTTGACCTTTTAACATCATCATTAGCCTATTGTAGTACACTGCTGGACCGTATGTCCAGCAGTGTACTGCAACAGGTTGATGGTCCTCCTCTCTCTTCTTTTCCCATAAGCCACCACTAAAATCAGCAATAAAGATGAAGAACATCGCTATTAATTTCAGACGGTGCGGGTAGTCGCAAATCTTTGTCTGTCAGAGCGTGCAGGGCGGGGCTTAGCCGCAGGACACGCCGAAAGGACGGTCAAGGCTCTACTGGCGTGCCTTGAACATGCCGAGAAGATAGATCATGAGGTACTTAATGTGTGGAGAGCACATACATCATCAGCCTGTCACATAGGCCTCTCCATTTGCACAGCACTTTGGTTCACACACACACACACAGCATTGGTTGAATATCCAGGAGCCACCATTTATAACTGCCTCGGTGGCGTAGTGGTAGTGTATGCGACTGCTGTGCTTGAGGTCTGGGGTTCGATTCCCGGGCCGGACCTAATGTTTGTATGACCTGCAAATATTTGTTTCAGAGTTTGGGTGTGTTCTATGTATAATACTTACAAAAAATATATAATATAAGTCATATTTATATCAGTTGTCTAGTAACCATAACACAAGCTGCGCTTAGTTCGGGACTAGATGGCGTTGTGTGATAGATGGCCGAATTATTTATTTATATTTTTGTACACAAATCCACTTTCGTATTTTCTCTATATCTTTCTTTCTCTAGCTCTGTGTATGCATAGTTCAAATTGTTATCTAGCGTACCTTAATGAACATAGCCCATATACTCGACCTTAATTTTTTTTTCTTATTTTTTCTTAAATGTTAATCAAAACACTCAGTGTCTGCACTAATCAATAATTGAACTAAATCATGTTTGGATTTCTGAAATGTAAAATTCACACAAATGTATTGATGGTATATGTCAGAAAATGTCACCGGATGAGTCTTCGAACCACATCGAGCACCACGAAGAGTTGGCGACAGCAGCGCTTGCCACGCTCAACAACCTGACGTTCTACCGCGAGCCGCCAGACCCGCCCGACCCGCTCCATATCTACTTCGATAACATCTGTAAAGGTCACCTAATTTATTTTTTTATTTATTTGTCTCTATTGTATACACATAGTAAGAAACGGTACAATAGGAACAGTCACAAAGTATGTATAACAAATGGCGGTCTTATCGCTCTCGGCGATTTCTTCCAGACAACCATAACACGGATATGAGTGTTTCAAAATTTTGAAATTTAGGGTAGGTTACATACAGGGAACACATAAAATATACAAAAAAAAACAAAAAGAAATAGTAGCGATCCATATGCAAATGTTAAACACTATTCCCATTACACAAACATACTTATACCTACACAAATACATACACACAGAGTATGCATACACATACGGACCAATATACATAAAACATGAAATTTATTCAAAAATTATTCACAATGATAAATAGTAATCCTTCACTAGCTTTTTGAACATATCCAAGGTTTTTGATCGTCGGATATTATCTGGCAAGTTGTTCCAAAAACTTACCGCTTGCACAGTACCGACCGGAGTGATACCACGGCCTCACAGAAAACTGTGTTTCATTGAGTGAGTGCGGATACTGGAGGCCCATATCCCATTCCTCCCCTTGTGACACCTCTGGTGTTACGGGTGTCCATGGGCGGCGGTAATCGCTTACCACCAGGCGATACGTCTCTGTAATATTTATATTTTCCGAAATGTTTTATGATATTCTTTTTCATAAGGCATCGGTATTTACTTACGAATCAAATATCTTATTACCTACAATTTTTTGTACAGTAAAAGACTTGTCTGCAAACTGAGTGGTATGTGCTGGCATTTTCAGTTTAAAATTCTCCGATGACCTCAGGTCTCTGCAATGTGTACTTTTTAAGAATTGAAAACGTTCTTTAAGATACGGGGGTGTGTGAGGATGAAACAGAACACTGTATAAAAGAGTAAGAATATGCAGATTCCGGCGAAAGCGTATTGGTAGCCACTTGAGTTTAGAACGAAACTCTGAGATATGATCATATTACGCTTATATTATTATTATTGGGTAATCAGTCTAATTTGTGTCATAAACACACGTGTGTAAAGTTCCTTTTGGACTAATTGGTGTTCAGTTATTGATGTAGATTGTAGAACATATTTCCTGTCGTTCATATAAATCTTCGGTAATAATTTTCTGAAGCCACTCAATTGTGTATTACAAACCCAGGGAAGTACGCGCTATTTGATTTGACCAATGAGCGTGTGCGGTTGTGGGGCTCGGTTTAAGACGGTAGGAGAGATGTTATTGTTAAAGTTATATATCAAATGTGACTTTTGACCTAAATCGTTTTGGAGATGCTCTCGGGCCTTGATAACACGATGGTATTTAGTGTTTGACACATCATCATTTCAGTCAAAAGACGTCAAATGCTGGATATGGATTTCACTTAAGGTCAATAGTCGGTCTAACCTATGTACGGTTTAAGCGTATAGGCCCGGTTGGACCAGCGGTTTAAGCTAAGTGTTATGGGTTCAAAGTCCACATGGGACAACTTTGTGTGATCCACAAAAGTTGTTCTGAGTCTTGTACCCGTTTCATGTATGTTTGTAGAGTACTCTGCAACACAGGTTTCCTAGTGCAGAATTATCTTTTATAAAAAAGGTGTAAGAATTTCCTGAAGAGCCTCAATCGTGTAATAGGAAGCCAGCGACGTGTGCGTTATTTGATATGACCAAGTAATACATACAGTTGTTGAGTTTAAGATGACTATTGTCGATGTCCTCTAAAGGCTCGCTAATTTTTCGTCGGATTTGTTGATCTAAATCGTTCTGAAGACACTCTTGGATCGTCATTACATTATGTATTTGGGTGATGTGTCAAAAGCTTTTGTAACACATTATCATCTCACTCAAAAAACGTGAAGTTCACAAAATGTTCACTACAGTCTTGTATTGTTGTCATAAGTAGGTACAGTTTGAAATAAGGAGGGTGTTGGTTGTTGCAGTGACGTGTCGTTGGGTTCGAATCCGTGGAGTGTCGAGTGTGGCGTCGTGCGAAGCGGTGCGGGCTCTCGGGAACATGTCTCGCGCCGCTCGCACCGCTCAGCTCATCGTATTGCACGGCGCATTAGACACGCTGGACCCCTTCTTGCAACACGGTACGTACTGTGTAACCAGCCGCGTATCTATATACGTCTTTGTTAAAAAACAAACATTGATGGTCTGTAAAGTTACAGACGATTATTTGTCAACAATAAATACGCGTCACAAGCCGAACGCCTAGGCCTATCGTGCCTCTCTATCGCTTGTTCCGCGCTCTCGCTTTCACGCTGAGCTCAGACGGGACGTGACAATGACTCATATTCTTACGTGCGTGAAGCCGGTGTTCATCGATTTATAACACGTTATCGAAAATCTTTTATATTAAGTAGGCCCTTTCAGGGACCTTCGAAACATTACATTAAGAGTCAGCGCCGATGGACGGAGTGACGGCGAAGAGACTAATAATAATAAGAATAATAAATCGCTTTATTGTACACCAGTTAATTAAGTACATAACTTAAAGCTAGGTATGTCGGTAGTACAATCGGCACTAATCCACACTTATATTAAATTTGGAAATTAACTCTGTCGGTCTAGTACGTTTTTACAGCTAAACCTTTGAGGATGAAAATTACAATCTAGGATCCTTCGATTGTCCCTCTCACGGCAGGCATTGGAGGGTCCAACTTCTATTGTACCTTAATGTATATTATTATTAATAATGTGTATTTGTGAATTTTTTATCTTTGAGGAAGGATGTAGGGTACTATTTACCGTGATCTATGAGCTATACTCGAGTGGAGGTAAGGGCTGCTAGAGCCGTGTGTAGAAGAAGTGCGGTGTCGTGTTCAGAGTCGGAGGCGGTGCGCTGCGCGGCGGCGGGCGTGTTGGTGAACGTGTGCGGCGCGGGCGCGGGCGCGGCGGGGGGCGAGGCGGCGCGCGTGGCGGCGCGGGCGTTGTGCGCGTGCGCCGCTGCCGCCGACGCGCCCCCCGCGCCCCTCTTGGCGCGCGCGCTCTGGAACGCGCATGCGCACGAGCCGCGCCCGCTCGACGCCGCGCGCGCGCAGGACGTCGCCGACGCACTCGCCAAGTTCATAGGTACCGCACATACATTTATATAAAAAAAAAAAACAACAACCCATAATGTCCCACTGCTGGGCTCGGGTCTCCTCTCAGGAGAGGGTTAAGGCCATACGTCCCCGCGCTGGCCAAGTGCGGGTTGGGGACTGACAAGAATACGTTGTGGCTACGTAAATCTTGCCGTTGGATGTTTTTAAGCCGCACCAAGGCTTCCAACTAAGCTTCACGACTGTTATCGTACGATAACAACCGAGACCGACTGCTTAACGTGACCTCCGAATCACGGAGACGCTCATGGTAACATGCCACCAGCGGTCACCCATCCAGATACTGACCGCGCCATCGTTGCTTACCCTCGATGATTGTTTTTAATCACCGAGTGCAACTGGGCTATGAGCGCCTCACATTTATATACATCATCTGTATTACTAGTAGTAGTGTAGTTATTGCATTTGCGAACATTGAGCTTGTGCATATTTTCTAATTTCCTGGGTATATTTAATATATATGTTTTAATTACTAGTAGTTTATCCGATAGCCGAAGGTGATTTTGACAGGGGAAATTAACGTTCCGTAACCACAGAATGCAACCATAGCCTAATGGAGCTCACGATAAAACTATTCTTATTTATGTCAAATAAATTTTATAAATGTAAAGCCCGACCTCCTTTTATTTTTATATTTAAGCTGCCAAAATGACTCTGCCCTGCCTGATGGAAAGCATGAGCAGAATCCAAGAGTGATGGTCACCATCCTCAATGCGAAAAAGAACAATGCAACATGGTGACCCACACTATGGCAGCCTGGGGGGAAGGGGGATGATGAGAGGGATAGGGGGCGTTGGATTGGGGTATGGGCCTCCGGTATCCTCACTCACTCGATGAAACACAGCGTAAGCGCTGTTTCACACCGGTTTTCTGTGAGGCCGTAGTATCACTCCGGTCGAGCCGGCCCATTCATGCCGAAGCGTGGCTCTCCCACGGTATAAAAAAAAAATGTTTTTATGTATAAGCTGCCAAAATGATTCTGCCCTGCCTGATGGATAGCATGAGCAGAATCCAAGAGTGGTGGTCACCGTCCTCAATGCGAAAAAGAACAATGCAGCATGGTGACCCACAATGTTGCGGCGGTTTTCTGTAAGGCCGTGGTATCACTCCGGTCGAGCCGGCCTATTCATGCCGAAGCGTGGCTCTCCCACGGTAAAGTTTTTGTATTTTGTAAAGTCGGATCTCAACATCAAACATTTAACAAAAAAAGGGGCGTGATCTAACTTGTTTTCTTAGCTCAAACAAGCAAACATGTTATCCAAAGCGAACGGAAAACGTCCCCGCGTTCGCCTGAGGGAAAGGGGGGGGGCGCCTCTTTCATTTGCGAACATTAAGATTGTGCATTTCATAAATATGTTCGTGTTTCATGTTTGTGTTTGATGTTCGCTTTTAAAAGTCGCATTAGACTGCAATGTTTTGGTAACATCTTTCGTTAGTTTGTTTTGTTATTTTAAGAGCAAGGACACGCCTTAAGTGACGTGTACGTGTGTACCGCGGACTAGTAAGGTTTAATAAATTGAAAGTTACGCCCATACATACATTTTCATGGAACACTGAAACGAGACGAGCATCTCTTAACTATTATTTCGGAAATTTTCAAAGTATTTATAAAATAAAACATGGCGGTGGTATGAGGTCACCGGTTCAGCTAAAAGTAAATTGAATATATGTTGAGAATAATTCAGATATCTGACACACAAAGTCTTCTACATGGTTTCAAAGTAACTAAATACACTGATACACACTTACATAGATTTTTAGTGATATTTAAATACATATACATATCTAAACTCCAAGGCAAAAATTTTAAACTTGTACAAAATTTTTTTTCCGATGAGAATCGAACCCAAAACCGACTGAGACAACAATAATAATATCGATCTAATTCGTACATTCATTCAATGCCAATCGATCCCTTGAGATGGTACGAACTAAAAAGTTCTGAAAAAATATTCTCATAAATCCACCATGGATCGGGCCAATGGATCCTCTGAGAATGAACCACCACAATAACCAGTTAAAAGCCTCGATTCAAAACGGCAGAAGTCTTTACTTGATGTATTATAACAACTTTACAATTTATTTATCATTATCAACAAAGAATCGAATATTGAAATTAACATTAATATTTCGGACATCTAACACACAACGCCATCAAGTCCCAAACTCAAGAGTTTGTATTATGGGTACTAGAGAAATGATTTTTTTTGTTTATATATACATTTTTGTTTCGTAGTTTGGGTGCTCTCTATGTATTTTATAATTACATAGAAAGCACCCAAAACTACGAAACAAGCATTTACAGATCATAAAAACATTTGATCCGACACGTAAATCGAACCCTGGGACCTCGAGCACAGTAGTCATATACGCTACCACTGCGCCTCCGACGCATTCAAAACGCAGTGCAATCAAAATACATAAATGTCAAAATAAAAACTATTCTGATTTTAAAAAATGTAATGATTTTGGACGTAATGAATAGCCTTTACCGTCCAGTCTTTACAGTCCCCACCCCGCATTTGACCTGCGTGGGGACGTATGGCCTTAACCCTTTCCTGAGAGGAGACCTGAGCCCAGCAGTGGGACATTATGGGTTGTTGATGAATAGCCTTTAATTGTTCACTGTTATGCTGTGGAATGAACTGTCGCCTATTTTTGTTTATGAATAGGGGATTAACGAGCCGACGTATCGCCTGACACCAGAGGCATCACAAGTGCGTTGCCGGTTTTTTAAGAAGGAGCACGCTCTTTTCTTAGAGGTTTGAAGGTCGTATTGGTCTGGGAATACCACAGGCATCCGCTTAAGGCTACGCACGTGTGACGCCTCTGGTGTTGCGGGTGTCCATGGGCGGAGGTAATCGGTTACTATCAGACGATCTGTCTGCTTGTTTGCCCCTATTTCATAAAAATAATAACGAATTGCTCATGACGTTTGCGTTTGAGATACGATTTATCTGATAAGTGGATAGCCATGCACTCTGATTATTGTACTGCCGTGCCACTAGTACAATTTATTATTAAAACTGATAGGAATTGCATACATCTGTATATTTAATGTTATGTAAATTATCTAAGATACACGAAAAAAACACATGAAATAAAGAAAGTTCGTTCCAACTACATATATGTATAATACAATTAACTTTTTTAAATATTTCTTACATGACTCCGTGGCGCAACGGTAGCGCGTCTGACTCCAGATCAGAAGGTTGCGTGTTCAAATCACGTCGGGGTCAAAGTTTCTTTTTGTGTTTTGTAAATAATTTTTATTTTTTGAATTTTTTAAATAAAGTGGCTAATGTTACGCAACGGTAGCGCCGTCTGACTCCAGATCAGAAGGTTGCGTGTTCAAATCACGTCGGGGTCAAAGCTTATTTTTGTGTTTTATAAATAATTTTTATTTTTTGAATTTTTCAATAAAGTGGCTAATGTTAGTTATTAGTTATAACAATTGTATTTTTATTGCAGATGATGAATCGGTATTTGAGGCTTGCGAAGTTTCGAAAACGGGGGAACGGCGAGATAGTATGTCAAGGTTGGCTAAACTCCATGTAAGTGTTGCGGTTTTATTGGACACTTTTCTACCTAATTCTATAGTAAAAATATAATATAGTACAAATAGTATAGTATAGTATAGTATAAGTGCATATTATGTGCATGCGTTTGAGTATACTGATTGTCGTTCTTGCCTATCTTCATTTAAACTTATACTGTGCCAAACATATTCTTCCGTGTTAGCATAATTTTCGTAAAAAATAGGTATAGAGCCGACTTAATAAATAGATATCTTACATCACGTATTAATAATTAGATATCTCTTCTAAATATGTTATTAATTTTAGTATTTCTTTAATTAACGTAAACAGTCTAATCAAATTAAAAATTGGGTATGTCCTTGTAAAATACTAAAATAGTTAATTTACTTTTTAATATGCAAGGAATAATTAATAAATATGGAAATTTTAAGTAACTTAGTATGAGTGATACCCTAATATATAATTAATAAATGACTCAAGTAGTTCAAGGCACAGTGAAATAAATACAAACAAAGATGTTTAAAATTGTTTTACTTTCGTAGGACGCCTACCTAATTCGAGAAGTTATTGGTTTAGCATTAATTTTTTGGATTAAACCACCATCAGGGGATTTTTTGCGACTGATCGTAATGTTTTCCATCCCATTAATTCATTAGTGTATTTGTTTGCTCTACTGTCCATTTTCCACTTGATACACTTTATTAATTTTCTAATCGAAAGCACCGTTGTTCATATCTGTTCAATATATTCTTGTTATAAAGTCTCTCTTATTATAAAGTCCCCGCAACAAAGTATGTATTCGAATGGCGGGAGTTCGTTTTTTTAAAGTAAGGAACGTGAACTACGGAACCCTAAAAACGATGATGGAACGACTCGAACCCTTTCGACGATTTCACAGGTACATGTAAAACTATTGTCCGTTCAACAGGTAACGTTCGAAGAGGACAGCGACAAGTCGTCAGGTGAGAGCGATCCAGGGTACGACAAAGACAAATGGGAGACGGACGGTGGGGGTTCGGACCTGGGGTTCGAGGAAGGCGAGGAGGGCTCAGAGGATCCGGAGTGTTGTTGTCGCGCGTGCCGTCGCCTGGCGCAGTGGGACGAGCTCGTGGCCGTGGCACTCCCTCTCATGGAACGAATGCGCCCTCCGAGATCTGACGCAGCCGTTGGCACTGACTGACTGCACTATGTAATGCCTATGACTGGAATACAATTACTTTTTACCTGTCAAAATGATAACTTTGTATGAAAAATGTACTAAATACAAACTTGTGACGTCACTGCTTCAGACTACCCAATTGAGCAATATATTTCAATGTTTATTTAATCAAAATTTGTAATAGACATGAAAAGCTGTAATCATATTATCTGAGATGTTTTGTAATATTCCTTTTTAGGAAGGAATCATAGGTACTTATTTACGATACAGTCAACTACCCTATAATAAGAATTATATTTCGAACATCTAACACACAACGCCATCTAGTCCCAAACTAAACAGACCTTGTACCATGGGCATGGAAAACACCCAAACTCCAAAATAAATATTTGCAGACTCGTACAAACATTTGGTCAAACAATGGTACTCAACTATTTATTCTCAAACAGAAAAAAAGTTGAATATTATCTTAATATACCTATTATCAATAAATAAATAAAGTTCTACCTAAAGTTAATTCGCTTTAGAATAATTTGCAAACAAAAATCCTTTTTCTGATTATAGACGAAATATCATCATCATGATATTTCATCATCATCAGCCTATCGCAGTCCACTGGTGGACATAGGCCTCTCCAATGTCACGTCACGTAGTTCGATCTATGGCTATAATATAATTACTGCATATTAATCATCAACCTAACGAATAAATGTAGATATAGGGAATTATTATACGCCTGTAATAAGCAAATAGGCTACCAGCGATTAAAATAATGTTTGGTACTAACCACGCACTATTACACGTGGGTTTTGTTACTTTTGGATAGGATATTGTTGATATTGTTGTTGTTGTTCATAGGTTTTAAATTTGTTAAAAAAAATAATAATAAAAGTCGCCTTGGTTGCTTCTTAAAATATCTACTAACTGTCAGTGAATGTCTCATCAAAATCGGTCCAGCATTTTCAGAGATTAGCCGGAATAAACAGACAGACGTAATTTTATTTTATTTTTATTTTTGTAAGTACTGCAAATACTTACATATGCATTTAATGAAAAACTGTTATCTTGATATTACATTAAACATACACTTCAAAACACAAATTATTTGTCAGATAAACTAACCGGAACTTATTTGTAACCGCTGGAACAGCCCCCAGTTGGAACTATTAATTCGACAATTAAATATTTCTAAGAAGTGTTCATATTATATAACTTTTAATTTATTGATGTAAAACTTCTTTACGCACACTTCACTTGGGGGGTAACGTAAACGCACTGGTGAATGCGTGACGAGAGCGTTACGAAAACTGTGATCGGGTGAGGCTAACGGAGGTTGAGAGTGAGATATAAGTTAGTGAAGCTAGAAAGAGAGAGTTACGTTTCGTATATTATTGTATGGGCAGAAGAGAGAGTTGAGAGAAGATATTTTCTTTCTCTCTTTTTCTCGTAACCAGTTTTAAATAAGTTTTACTTCAGTCGAGTGCACTTGTTTTTTTGTAAAGTATTTCAGAAGTCCTTTGTTATTCTCACAATTGGGATTATTCTATTTAAAACATGTATATTTTATATGTAGATAAATAATGTTTATTGTTAAAAATCAATTGTTAATGATTTTTAGTTATAATTTGCCTTAAATGTTTCTTTGTTATATAATATTAATAATAATAACTATTTGGTCTGGCAAATCGCGTACGCGGCTGCCAATCAAGAGGTCTCGGGCTCGATTCTCAAATCGGGCCAAAGTCATGTATTGGGTTTTTCGTATATGAAATTCTTATTACCAGCACGGAGATGGCAGTTTGGCGGAGATTCACACGCCCTTGCCTTGGTACCGACAACTTAACGTACTCTCCAAAGAGTACGTTAAGTTGTCGGTACCGGTTGTCATGAACATCTGTGGAAATCGTTATTGGGAAGTCGATGCTCTCAAATATATTGTCACTAGTTCAACCTGCGAATACAGGTTTTTACAGCGGGAGGCTCGATGCCAGTCGCCGCGTGTAAAAACTAATATAAGTTTCAACCCTCAGGGTTTACGGAAGGTCCGATGCCAGTCGTTCCGTATAAAAAACTGATATACTTCAAGTAAAACCGTGTTGAACTAGTAGCCGCCCCCAAATAATTGGGATAATAAGACTAGGAAGAAAATAGTCCTTAAAATATTTATTGGTCTCTGTGACAGATGGCTAGGAAACCGACGAAGTAGCTTCAAACAAGCGTCATGTTTACAATCTATATCAATGTTTATATTCATTCCTTATATGCCTGTTTCATCACAAATGACGTGCTATACAATATAAACTTAAAATGTACCTTGTTAGTTCTAATATGACACTTGTGACAAACCGTGTTCAAGTTATATTTTAAGGGGGACAGACCCGTGCTTCACCTAGGATCTCCACTTGGGTGAAACATGACCACTATAAAGTGTACAATAGGGTTAGTTGACACCTTAGTCAAATCAGTTACACTTTTTTCATCTGTCAAAACGATAAATTTGTATGACAAATGTACTAAATACAAACTTGTGACGTCACTGTTTGAGACTACTCAATCGAGTAATATATTTCAATGTTTATTTGATCAAAATTTGTAAAAGAAATAAATAAATAATAAATAATAATAAATAAATATTTCGGGCATCTAACACACAACGCCATCTAGTCCCAAACTAAGCAGAGCTTGTATTATGGGTACTAGATAACTGATATTAATACATAAATACTTTTTTTTTGTTAATAAATACATATTATACATAGAAAACACCCAAACTCCGAAACAAATATTTGCAGATCATACAAACATTTGGTCCGACCCAGGATTCGAACCCGAGACCTCATGGACAGCAGTCGCGTACGCTACCACTGCGCCACCGAGGCAGTCATAATTAAATT
The DNA here is from genome assembly GCA_003709505.1 of Hyphantria cunea. Lineage (NCBI taxonomy): Eukaryota > Metazoa > Arthropoda > Insecta > Lepidoptera > Erebidae > Hyphantria > Hyphantria cunea. The sequence continues at coordinate 76,295 of PKRV01002134.1, forward strand.
TTCCTTGATGTTTTGTAATGTTCGTTTAAATGAAGGAGACATCGGTATTTATTTACGATACAGTCAACCACCCTATGTTTTTCTTACAAGAAATTCTTAATAGCAGCCCTGTTTATGGCGTTGATTCCCGCCCGTGCTTCGGAGAGCACTTTAAGCCGTCGGCCCCGGTTGTCATGAACATCTGTGGCAATCGTTGTTGGGAAGTCAGTCCTTCTAATATACGACAACTATTTTTTGAAGTTGGGTTTATCTCTTCGGGGACGGGGAACTCTAGCAGAAGCAGGCTGGCCTGAGATCATCAGAGTTTCCGCTTAGGATGGTGTCATCTGCAATCAGCTGCCCGAAGTGCGTCGGTGTGCCGCACAGAAAAACGTAGATATCCTGAGTGAAGCACGGGTCTGTCTTCATTTTAGGAACTATAGTGATCCATACCAAAGTTTTATACGCTGTAAATATTGTGCCATTTATATCTAATCACGATAATGAATTCGTTTATATCAAAATGTAATAATTGTGAGTGGCTATTTGTACATTATTATATTATGAATAAATAATAAAGTCTGCATTAATATGTCGTTGTTTTCATTTAAAGAGGTTTCAAGCCATATGTTACATACATATAATAAACTAGTAATAAAATAAGAAACTAGCTTTTGCCCGCGGCTCCGTCCGCGTGTCAATCTGTTATCTCAGTAAAGTAATAGTAATAAGTAAGTAGTTAGTAATATTGAAATCTATGTTGCGGTTTGGCCTTGAGAGCGTGACAGGCAGAGTAACATTCGTTTTTATAATATAGGTATTGTTATACTTATTAATATTGTATTGGATTGTATTGGTATAATTCCTAGGTATTTTATACACATTTCTGAGCCTATTTAGGAGGTTCGTAATGTGTCAAATATTCCTTAACACGCATATTTCCTATGAAATTGGAATCTTAAGTATTATATAGGTATAAACTTCGAGAAAATACTGTTACCCACCAGCTACTAGCTGACCCGACGAACTCCGCACCGCCATACTTTTTTCGTGAATATTTTCGTAATACTCGAAAAAGTTGTGTTAGTATTGATGCCCATCACAACTTCCCAGAGCATGCGCGTTCATACAGTAATTAATTCACCTTTATTTTCATCATCATCAACCTATGGCAGTTCACTGCTGGACATAGACTTCTCCCATTGCACGCCACTCTGTTCGATTTTGTGCTACTCGCATCCAATTCCTGTCAGCCATCTTGTGTAAGTCATCACTCCACCTAGCCTATGGGCTTCCTATATTACGTTTACCGTCTGTAAGTAAAAGTAGTTTGTTGAGAATGTAGGTTCTAGAAGAAATGAGAGCGTCCAGATTGGCCGGCAAAGTATCACATCATTTTACTAGTTTCTGATTGGATATTCAGCAACAATTATTTATTATTATTTGTTCTTCTTCCAAACTTCAATATTTTGATATGAAATATCTTCACATTCAAAAATTAATTATTATTGTATGTAATTGATTTACAAATTATAAATATATATAACCAATATCTTACACATAATATTCAGTCTATTTGTGAAATTTCCTTTTTTTAGAAATGTATTTCATAGCATTTATTTCAATTTAACTTACTAACGAACTCCTGCTAATGATTCACTACATTGGCAGATAGCTAAGAACAATATTGCCTGTTTCTGGCCTTTAATTATGCAGTAAATAGGATTATACAGTAATTATAGTTCTACAAAACTCATCGTACCGTCAACTATTACTACTCTCTCTCCAAAATATTCTGATGCATCGTAAGGGTATCCTTTGTGCATGATATATTTGACATTCTGTTTCTATTTTTGTATTTTTATTTTTTAAATATAAGCGAAATAAATTGGTATCTCCTTAATTTTTCCAACTAATACCGTTACAGAATAAAATAAACAAATCTTTACATATCAGTACATCTATCACGAAATATTTATTTTGTTTGTTTACCAAATTAATATCTTGCTGATCGATGAGCTAACCATTACTTCAGTCACAGAAAGAATGCTGTAGATTCTCTTACATATATTTATAATGTATAAAAGCTGGAACATTTACCTGCAAGGTATGCAAGTATGGATCTCGTCAAATGCTAATTAATCAATGATCTGGGCAGAAATAATCAAAATGTGATCAATTTCAGGATCTGGTTGCGAAATAGATCCCACATGTAAGAAAAATTGACATTTAGGACACGACAGTTTTAGATGTAAAATTAAAATGACTAAATTTGCAGTTCAATCAACTACCACTACGAATAATACTTTGCAATTTACATAGTGGGTAAATGAGCCGTCGTATCTCCTGTTGGTAAGCGATTACCGCTGCCCATGGACACCCGCAACACCAGAGGCGTTACAAGTGCGTTACCGGCCTTTGAGGGACGGGTTTGGGTTATCCTAACTCACTCGTTGAAACACAACGCAAGCGCTGTTTCACCCTGGTTTTCCTGGTTTTAATTATTTCGTTTATTTGTACCTATGTTATTATATTGTAATATTGTAACTAATTTTAAATAATAAAAGGATTAATTAATCGAAGTGTAAACATTTCATTTAAAACATATTCGCGTTCGGCTCGCATATTTATTACGTCCTGCTGACAGCTGGTAAATGATTTGATGTACCAATAACTTGATGTACCAATAACATGATTATTGACAATCATGTGTACCATTCCTAAGTATAATGAAACCTTTTACTGATAATGTTAGGTAAGGTTGCCAATATTTGTTGTGTAAACGCTTGACAGTTGCCAATCTGCAAGGCTGTTCTCGTTGGCTGAAACAATCACTGTGTTGGACTTGGTGTGTTAGTGTCGTGTGCTACAACAGCTTCTATAGTGAGTAATTATTTACTTATGTTTTACTTTATAAGTGTATATATAAAAAGTAAGTAACTATCAATTTTTTCCTTCCTCTTTAATCCAGATTCATAGGATTTTCTTTACATTTTCTGTTCACATGTTTATTTGATTTAAACTTTCCAATGTGAATCAACAATATTTTTTCGTTGCGTACCTTAAAAAAATCACAAAAAAACATTTACATCTTCATTGTTACAAAAAGTAAAACAATATTTTACGTAGTTCAAACTTTTGTATTTTATTGAAAAAATCGTTGATTGTTTTTTTGCATCAGCTGTAAACAGATACTGTTGTGTTGGTTAACCATTACACTAACGACGTATTAATGAAACCAAACATTATATTTAAATTAAATTTCTTCCAAGTAACAAGTGTAAATCATTATTGCTTTAAGTACAAGCTCTTGTCACTCCCACTCTATTCGGCGTTATCTGTAACGCTGTTGTATGTTTTTGTTGAGTTGTATGTGGAATTCGACCCACTAAACATTATGACTTGGTTTTGGCCTTGGTTGTGAGAAATTGCAACCTTATCTCAGGGCTATTTAACTTTCAATATTTAATTCCGACTTAAAAGTTCCCAGCCTTCATTGTTTACTAAATACCACGTGCATGTCAGATCTTAACTGTGGATCGGTTCTATAGTTTTCAATGTCGTAGATGTGTAACTAGGTATTTGAATTTATTGGTAAGACCTTTATGTGTGGTAACGAATTCTGAGTATAGCAGAAGAAGCAAGAAAGTGGAATAAATGCTGTGAAGATGCAGTCCCTAAGAAGTATTTGTGATGTGAAAATTAGTGACAGAGTCAGGAATATAGTTATAAGAGAACCTTGAGGATTAAAAGAAGATGAAGTGACAAGGATTAAAAAGGGCATGCTTCGATCGTTTGGCCATTTAGAGAGGGTGGATACAAAACTCACGAAAGGAATTTATATAGCGAATGTGAGTGGAAACGTCGGAAGAGGTCATCCATGGCGAATATTTACCGACCAAATTGGTGATGTTCTGAAAAAGAGTAATGTGAAGAACACCAAGAAGTAACGTGCATGTATGCAGCGATTGATTAATGTGGACGAAATAAAAGAGATGTATTAGGACCGTAGTAAGTAGAGATTAATTGTCTCTGCCTAAACCTCTGATAAAAAGGCGGGACTGTATGTCTTTATGCTAAGAGATGCTACACCTTTTTTTTTATGTGTGGAAACCCCCTCGGGCCTTCACCCCACCGGGGTTTGCAGCGGGGCGGTGTGTCGGAATCGAACCGACTAAAACCACACGGTGTGCCACTTCGCGCCTGAGACGTGAGGGATCCGGGAACCGCTTTCTTACGCCATCCGGACCCCTCCCAGCAACAGAGATGCTACACCCCACTTAACCTCACAAAAGAAGACAGTGATTGAGAAGAGTTTTAAAATCTAACTTTACATGTTATGAATGTCTTGTCTCATTTAATTTGTTCCTTTTATATTTTACCTGTTTGTTGCATTAAGAACTCTGACTTATTTTAATTGATCTTGTCCGTTCCTTCCAATTAGGTATATTAGTTGATCGGTCAACACTAATTAATTTATTTACCTCAATTAAATGTGATACACACATACCCTGTACATACTATTATATACCTACGTAGTCAGGAACTAAAAAATGTAGGCATCGCATAAATATATATTAGAGCTATTTGACTAATGCATTGAGTTATACTGAAAGTAACGAACTTTATTACCATACGTCGTAAAAAATGTAATAACTTTCAACTATGGCTATGTACATTTGAAAGTAAACATACGCATGTCTCACTTATTGCTTTATACGTTCATAAAAATTCTCGGCTACAATTAATTTGCTAATTATATCATTAATTATTAAAAATATGACAGTGTTGACTAAGTAATGCAATGCTGGTTTTTATGGTGGCCGCAACACTGTATGTAAATTGCAATTATTTTTTTATTTTAATTATAGAGTTTTTCGCATTAATTTCAATACATATAAACTATTCAACCTTGATTTATACAGTTTTTAGACCTTGCATCGCATTCTTTCACTACGCATTTGCCCATTTTAATGATTGTTGTTGTTGTTACGTATCACTACGTCGGTTGGCGTGACATTGAACACTAACATTTTAACATTTAGCACTAACACAAGCTCTTAATTTTGTCCCGTGCATTTTTGCCAATCTAAGTAGAGATCCAATCTAGTGTATAATTGATTAATGTATTCCTTACTTTTTAACCTTTCACCTTCGTTGGTTGTATTTATTATTGAAGCTAGTCTAAAAAAGTAGCTTAATTTACTCCCTCATCTCATCAGCTATCTGCCAGTGAAAGTCCCGAAGAAATCGGTCCAGCCACACCAGAGATACGGAACGAACAGATACACAGAGAGACAAAAACTGTAAAAATATTTTGGTATATGTACCGTGTATACGCAAATGCATTTAGTAAATACCGGTTATTTTAATACCATTGGAGTGTCTGTTTGTAATATTTGCATAGATGTTGTTTAAACCCAACACTCAAACAAATTTAAACTCTCTGAATTTGAAAAATAACGCCTGAATTAATTATTTTATTAGGGATACAAATAATTAAGAGCCTTAACTACCTAATGTACTGTTTATCAATATTACAGTTATAACATATATCAAATTTAAAAAAGGAAATAGCAGTTGTCAGGGATCCGCTTGTTTTTGTAGCAGTTGATTTATTTAGCAGGGTTACAAGGCTAGGGCATCTAACTACTCACAAAGCTAGAAACTTAAAAACCAACTTGTTGTTGGAATACGATTTAAAAAAGCTATCTCCTAGCAATGGATCGTTGGATTGGTAACACGGCGGTGGTGACTGGAGCAAGTGCAGGCATCGGCGCCGCTGTATGTGTGGCGCTGGCTGATGTAGGCATTCGCGCCATTGGGCTAGCCAGACGTGCAGAACGTATCGACGTAAGTATTATGTTACAGTATTTTATTGAACTTGGATCATCAACATCATTATTTACTGTCTCGGTGGCGCAGTGGTAGCGTACGCGACTGCTGTCCATGAGGTCTCGGGTTTGAATCCTGGGTCGGACCAAATGTTTGTATGATCTGCAAATATTTGTTTCGGAGTTTGAGTGTTTTCTATGTATAATATGTATGTATATACAAAAAAAAAGTATTTATGTATTCATATCAGTCTAGTACCCATAATACAAGCTCTGCTTAGTTTGGGACTAGATGGCGTTGTGTGTTAGATGTCCGAAATATTTATTTATTTATTATCTCCTTAGAAGTGAGGTTTTTGCTTAATATATCATGTTGACAAGATGTTATGGCGTAGGATTTGTTTCAAATTTTATTACTCTTAGCAGAGCTGTTGCCTTTAGTAGTACGTTTCCTTAGTCGACTCTCACGGCTGCTACGAATTGAATATTGAAATGGTTAAATTCCTTTCTATGATTATGACTGCCTCGGTGGCGCAGCGGTAGCGTAAGCGACTGCTGGTTTTGAGGTCTCGGGTTCAAATCCCACGTCGGATCAAATGTTTGTATGATCTACAAATGTTTGTTTTGGAGTTTGAAGGTTTTCTATATATGATATGAATGTATTTACAAAAAAAAGTATATATGTATTTATACTAGTTGTCTAGTTTTGGACTAGATGGCATTGTGTGTTAGATGTCCGAAATATTTTATTAATTTATTTATTAGTTACCTATATACATAAAAGTTATTAAACAGTATGACAAGAAAGCTGGTAAAGACTAGTCTTCTCATCATACTGTTCTATGCAGAAAGCAATAGACTGGGCTCTGTTGTGTTCATTAGGAGAGGCCTATGCCCAACAGTGGTATGCAACGAGCTAATGATGATAAAACAGTATGACTCCCGCATACGCGACCTCAAGGAAAAATTACATAATACAGTACACATTGTACACGCAGCGTGTTACCTTGCAAACTGTCATCTAAAACCAAACGAGACTTCTGATATACATACCCATGTATTTATACATCTAGACATAAAACAAATGTTCGTAACGGATAATACAGATAATATTTAGGTTATATCTCTAACCACTAGTCTAAGCATAATACACAAGGAATAAAAATATGTTATCTTTTCATAATGTACATTTTTTCAGGCATTAATCCCCAAAGTGCGTGGTACAGGAACAATAGTATCAAGGAAGTGCGATATATCTAACAGTAGAGATGTGTTGGACACTTTCAAGTGGATCGAGGACACCTTCGGCGCGGTTCACATTATGATCAATAATGCTGGCGTTTTTCATCTCGGTGGCATCACCGGTCAGTTTTAAAGTTTCATTATTAAAGTAATAAAAACATCCTCACACATTTCACACTTTGATTAAAAGTAACGAGATAATTTCCTCAGTTCAGTATTGAGTTAAACTTACCATTTTCTAAAAATAAATTCAATTCCTCAAAAGAATGATCCATTCCAAGAACATTCCAAGGTAGATCCCGTTACAAGCATTTGGGAATACATGTGGAATTGAAATTAAGGAATGACTATAAAGTAATTTTATAATTTAAAACTGCTGTTCTTCAATTGCAAATTGACGACAAAGTAGATGCTATAAATAATTACTCACAAAACACTTTCAAACATAATATCTAGTAAAATTTAGCTCTATTTCTATACACCACCTTTTTTGTTGACAAGGGTGAAAATACCTGCAGAGTGGCTCCTTATAGTTTCAGAGGCCGACATTATCTGAACCACTACAAAACTACCGCCAAGACCGGCTTAAGACCTGCTCGTATATTCTGGGAAGGATCCCGACCGGAAAAAAGTTCTTTTTCATTTCTGATCTCCCCAGGATTTTACTTTAGATATGATTATTCTACTTGTAAAACGTAGATCGCTTTACTGCTTATTCACAGATGCTGGTAACGACATGCTAAGTGAGGAGGCTGTTCTGTCAATGCTGGACATCAACGTTAAAGGCACTATATTGTGCGCGCGCCACGCTGCTCAATCTATGAAGAACCATGGTGTCGACGGACACATCATTAATATTAACAGGTACTATTTTTTTCCGTGATGGGTGGAAAATCCCTTCTCTAGGATCTCCGGCTCCTCAAGGGCACAGGACCCAGGAATATGTGGGTGGTTCTCTAAAATACACCTCTATGGGCAACTTCTCGTGCCAAATCACATTGTCCGGGAGAACCCAGACCATGTGGTTTCAGGTCCTCGTCGAGTCGATAATCGTCGCCATGCTTCATCATATCTTGAGAGAGACCAGAGAAAATAATTACGGCATGGCTACTGTAGCAGTTAACCTAATGTTGTATTAAAATCCTTGTAATTTTGTCTTTAAGTATTATTACTATTTCTTTATAGTATCGCCGGCCACTATACTCCAATGAACGAAAAGTTCAACGTGTACCCATGTACTAAACACGCGATCACAGCATTTACAGCCAGCCTTCTCAACGAGTTAGCAAGCTGCAAGTGCAGAATTAAAGTTACCGTAAGTTATCAAATTAAGTCAATATTTTGGAACAGCGTTATTTTAAATTTAAACATATTTTTATTCCTTTAACAGTTTTTTTATTTATATTTGAGACTGCCAAGGTTCTATCCAAAATTAATTGTCACCACACCCATTGCGAATGCAGACAATGTAACAATGACGCATGGTGAGCCACAATATGGCGGTCTATTTGGATGCTTCTGCATCATTGGGCCTCCAATGGTTAAAAAAAAACCTTCTTATCAAGATTATTTTTTACGCATGGCCCTGGCAAAATGACTCTACTCTGCCTGATGGAAATCAAAAGCAGAATCCAAGAGTGGTGGTCACCATAGTCATTGTTAATGCAGACAGTGCAGCATGGTGACCCACACCATGGCGGCCTAGTGATGCCTCTGCATCTTGGACCTCCGGTTTCACATTCACCAAGTTAAGTAGTACCGCCAGTTCGAGTTGAAATCAGCGTGGCTGTACTACCTTGAAATTTTTGTCTATATACCTTTTTATCTACATATTCCATATCTTTAAAAAGGTAAAGTATAATTATTTTCCAAAAATGTGGACGAATGTTTGGCAGACTAAGATGCGTGGTTCTTTTAAAGCGTTGAGCTGCCGCCATCCAGACTTAACTTTAAAGTGTTAGGTAAGGTAAGGAACCAGAGGCGTGTTTACCTATAGTGCAGGGTATGCGATGCCTACGGGCGCAGTAGTGTCAAGGGCGCCGGCGGCGGTACTGTTAACGAATCTGCGCCTATTGAAGAGCGTTACGCTAATAAAGTGCGCTAGAGTTAGAATTGCACACGGGCGCTTCACAGCTAGAGACACCTCCAAGGTTCCTATCGGTTGGTATTCTTTGATACCCATGTCCCTTTATATTATACTTTCTATATTTAGTGCTAATATAATATTACATATAGTTAATACACAAAGTCATACAATTGTTGCATGAGCAAGCCTCAAGTTAAAGGATAATGTCATGGAAACCTTTGTTGCAGAGCTTGTCTCCAGGACTGGTGAACACAGACATGGCAGGCGTGGCTGTGATGAAGGGTAAAGTCCCAGCGCTCGAACCGGAAGAAGTAGCTCAGGCAGTTCTTTATGTGTTATCAACGCCACCTCATGTCAACGTTAGTATTTGTTTGAGTCAGTTGATACTTTAAATCTTAAACCAAACCCATATACCGTAAAGCGTCGACTTTCGGAATTATTAGGGCAAACATGCGTGTTTGAAATCCGATTTTTTCGAATAATCGAATTGTACTAATTCGGTTTTAGATTATCATACAAATGAATGAAAACTATACTTATTTTGCCTTACCTTAGTGACTAATAGTAATTATGATTAGTAAATATAATTCTCTTATTAAAAGGTAACATTACTAAAAAAAGATAAAATAATGTTTCTATACTTGTATCACAATATATATTTATTAGATTTACCACAAAATATTTATTTTGCAGATCGATGAGCTGACCATCACTTCAGTGACAGAAAAAAGGGCATAGACCATATTATCTACAGCTTTATTAATAATGAAATATATATTTATTAAGCTATCCAAGCACATCTGCAGGTATTTTTGTATGGTAATTCATATGTTTAAGTACAAAAGAAAAGAACCAAAACCATGTAAACAAAGCACTTAAAAAATCAGAAATAAATGCAGTCCTTGTAACAAAACTCACCTGTCATTTTATTACCCAACTGCCTAGGAAGGGTTATGTATTTCGTACGTATCTTGTATGTGTGTAATATTTTTTATTACCTCATCTTTTAAACCACTGCTCGGATTTATTTAGTTTATGTTCGTTTTTTTGTTGTACAATGAACGTTAATATATTCTGTTCAAGAAAGTACCTAAGATTTATTATGGGCAGCATGAATGCGTGAGTGAATCTATCGTTAGATTCGTATTGGTAACCCGTGTTCTTAGAAAGGATATCGTGAAAAAAAGTATGAGACGCTACAGTTTAAAGTAAAAATTTTTTTTTCTTTAGGGACTGCAATATGTGCGTCATCGTCATCATTACCTGCCTCGTTGGTCTAGCGGTTGAAGTATGCGACTGTCAATCAAGAGGTCTCGGGTTCAAATGCCGAGTCGGACTAAAAGTGTTATTGAGATTTTCAGATTACATCAGTACTTAATAACAGATCGGAGTTTGGAAGTTGTGTCTTAGCCCCCGTGCCTTGTAGAGCATGTAAAACTGTCGGTCCTGCGCCTGATCTTTCCCTGATCGTGTCGATGAACCGTCCCATCGGATTATGAGAGAGAGGGAACAGAAAGTGCACCTGTGTTTGCGCACACACTAATGCACTATAATATCTCTTACGTAGTTGGCTGGTCTCCATTGAGACTGGCCACCGTGGCCGTAATCGGCTAGGAGAATATCATGGGCATCAAACTAAAGGGCTCAAATTCTAGTTATAAAATAAGTTTTTGGGTCAAATATTTTTTTATCGTTAAACAAAGTATTTAATGTTGTTGTAATTAAATTTCTTTTTACTCTTTTGGACTGAACTTGTTTTTTAACTTTTCAGTTTTATTTTTACGCAGTCGGTTTTTTTATTTAAAATTATTTTACTGTTTATTTAATTCAATTAACATTATTCTGACCGGTTTGGCCTTGTGGCATTTACAAAGGTTACCGATTGTGTTAAATTATGCCTTTCTAAACTCTAATAACTGTGAATACATAAAAATAACGGTAAAGGAGTGTAACAAATAAAAGTTGTTGGTATTTACGGAACAAACTAGAAAAAAATAAAACACTACTTTATGTGTAAATGAGGGTCACCTTCTTTTCTTAAAAGATATTCTTTAACGGCTTTGTCGGCTGCTAGCAGCCTTAGCAACTGCTAAGCTGACGAACCAAACGACATGGATAAAGCAAAAACCAACAAAACTATTACAAAAAAGAGTTTATTATATAAAATTAATATACACTATCTGAGACCCTCGCTTATTATGTACGTTAACAACCACGGGTAACACCGCGGGGTAAGCTAGTCTGAAAAAAGTAGGTAGCTTAAGTTACTCCTTATTACAGCAGCTATCGGCCATTGAAAGTCGCATCAGAATGGGTTCAGCTGTTCCAGAGATTAGTCGGCACAAACATACAGATACAAAAATTGTAAAAAAAAAACTATTTTGATATGTGTACTGTATATACATACATATATGCATTTAGTAAAAAGCGGTTATCTTAATATTACAAACAGACACTCCAATTTTATATGTTTGTATAGATTACATTATAATTCATGTAGTGTACTGTTTTATATAATTATACTGTTACAATTACATGGCAAATTATGTTATGCAAAATATCTGATTTTCCTTAACACGAGGAATGTTTATCGCACCATACCCTCCGTGGGGAAACGACTAACTTATTTACTGAATAGGACTTAAGACGCTCTGAAATAACCTAATATTAAGTAGGCGGAGATCCACCACTAGATCCGGACGATGCAAGTCCAATGATGCTAGTGCCGAACTGCACCAAGGCGCGAATGACGTCCATCTGGAGCGTCAAGAATGGCCACCCGGAGGAAGAGGTTGTTCCATCCGCATTCTGCGCCTGTACAAAATTAAAAAAATTAAACCATCTTCTTATGATGATATAGAAACCAGCCGGATCAGTTATTTCTGCCAATGCCAAGTATTCAAAGTCTTAAATCTTAAGTGTTCGAATCTTCAATTCTTCGTCGTGATGAAATTAATGATAAAAAAATGTAGCAAAATGTGGATGAGATCAAATAGGGTCCTTCTTACGAAAAAACAATTAACGATCTCTGAAAAATGAAGTCTTTTTTAAAGCAAAGACAAATTTGTCCAGTTTGACAGTTTAAGTTTCCTTTGGCAACTAATATTTTATTTACTAGCTTTAATGATGCAAATAAAATAAAATCTTTAGACATATTTATATCAAAGTTTACAGTTCGTTATTTATCTTTTCGTGACTATTCGAATGAGTCTAAAGTCTAAAAAGACTGTTATAAGTTTGTTAAGTTTAATTTGTAAAAATTAAACTCACTATTGTTACCTTGGTGCCTGTAATAGGTATTAATAAACAAACCAGTTCTTTGTAAATGGCGTTTAATTTTTTACCTCCTTATTTCTTTATATTTACAACAAAATTTTGAAGAGTGTATAAGTTACGCAGTAATAAGTATATATACAGCCTTTTGGACAACTAAGGATACATAATATAACAAATTTTAAATCAAAAAGTGGAAATAGTAAAACGCGCAATTAATAATAATTTGTATTTAATTTAAAATTATTCTAATTGGTTTCCAGTAACTTCGGTATCGAAATATGTTCTTCGGAAACACAAATAGAAGAAAATTACCTTGAATTGCTGAAAAAAAAGGTTTAAACAATATGTACTTCTAACTTAACGTATCGCACTTGTCCTTAAATTATCGACTATAATCCCAAAATACTGTCACTGTAAATAGACTTATCACACATCTCTACTTAAGCTTTAGTCTTCATCTGAAAAAAAGTGTTTCACAGTGTATCAACTCAATATTGTGGCTTAGTTATCGCGAACTTCCTCCAGAGCTGTGCTTCGACATATCTCCAAGTAGACCCATTAGCAGGCTGAGGAAGAAACCTCCTGAATCCTTCATTCTCATGCCTTCATTTTCTTCAGAGTCATCAGGATCACCACCCTGCCATTGAAAAGGAATATACTCATACTGCAGCCACTTATTGTTAGTAAAATTACATAAAAGTATTTAACGGTCAGCGATCCATATGTTGCTTAATTCAACAGGTATTAGGTTTTTTGATGAAATTAATTTTAAATGAAAGTTGAGGAAGTATTCAATAGATTAGTACTATTTTTTGTATTTCGAGTTTTTAAAGACGTTTGTGATAAATTATAATACAGGCTTTTTTGGCTATTAAATTTAAGAATCGCTAATAAAATAGATAAATAAATATTTAATAAATAAATATTTTCGGTCAATTTAACACACAACACCATCTAGTCCCAAACTATACTATAAAACTATGCTAACTAACTATACTTTTTATTGTAAATACATAAATACTTAATTCCGAAACAAATATTTGCAGATCATACAAACATTTGGTCCGACCCAGGATTCGAACCCGAGACCTCAAGGACATCAGTCGCGTACGCTACCACTGCGCCGCCACCGAGGCAGTCACTCACTCATTGATACTCACATCAGAGCATTGATTATCTAATATATTTAGATTTCACCTGCAGCAATAAAAGTCATTGGCAACAAGGAACTTACCGCGCTCGTTCCTTTCACTAATGAAGACAACAATTTTCCAAAGAAAGCACCATTATTTGTCTGAAATAATAAAAAAAATTGTAGACCTCGTACAAGTATATAATAACATTATGAAAAAAACCGAAACGATTTAAGAAGAACTTACTGCTCCGCCTCCAGTGATGGTGTCTAGGGAAGTTAGAAGATAACTGGCGATTATCTCTCCGGGGTTGGTGCCTTCATCAGACTTTAAAAATACATCATATATTTAATAAAATATTAAATTTAGTTCGGTGAAATTATGTAAAAGTTTAATGAAATTTATCCCGTCTTAATAAATCAATAAAATATTTTCAATATCTATGCAATAACTGATGGAATTAAAAAAAAAATCGTGACCAGACTATGTTTTTATGATCTAAGTTTAACTGGCGAGTGTTTGGTAGAACCATTGTCTAATTTACAATGATATTTAATACAAGATAACTATCCATCCGCTTGGTCCTCACAACTGTTTTGTACATACCTAAAATACTACAGTACTCGTTGATTATTTAAAGTATGTACAATTTATCTTTTGATACAATCTGCACAATTAATTAAGATCAAACATTATTTAATAAAATATCTTGTCAGTATATGACATGGCAACACATATATATACGTATATAAATCTCCATAGTTACTAATATGACAAATAGTGTTAGTAAACTAATTTCTGCAATTTTTTCACTCAATTGTGAAATTTCTAAAGAAGTACCTCTATATTATTCTAAATATATTTAAATGCAATAATATACATTTACGTACCAACAAGCCAACAAAAAGACCAATCCCTGTGGCTATTATTGCGTTTAAATCAATGCCATCTCCCTGAAATAAAGTCAGAATTTCAATCATCTTGCAATGAGTTTCCGATTGTATTAAATCGTTTCTTTAAAAACTTACGCTTAAATTTGCTACTATACCACCAAATGCAGCCAATAATGAGCCCAAATCTGATTCACCATCCTGTAATTACGTATTTTATATTACTAACCGGTACATCACGATAAAATGAATTTTTAGGCTGTTATTATTATTATTAAGTATTCCCAGAAGCAAAATCATTTTATAGGGCTTATCCTAACTTATTTAGTCAGCCAGTCATCAAAGAGGAATGAAGAAGAGTAACACGAAATCTACTTTTATATCTCCATCCCCCTGATTTTTAAAAGTAAAGTAAAATTCGCTTTATTAATTTTGCAAATGGAAAGCGTCCATGAAGTATTAATTAATTTTTTAAACTCACACCACTGAGGCCAGCAAGAAGTCCTAATATGCCACCTCCCTGGCCGTCACCATCAGGTGGTTCATCATAATCTGAATCATTGTCATCGTCATCATTAGCGTTAGATGCATTAGAAGCCGAGTCTTGTTTAGAATCTCCGTTATCACCGGTAGGCTCTTCTAAGCTTTCTTCTCCGCCATTATCTTCTTCGGAATCACTCTCAGAGTCTTCGCTGTTTTCGTCATCAGCCTGCTCACTTTCTTGTCTTTCGAAGAAAGGAGGTTTTAATTTTAGTGCATTATCGATTTCTATCTCGTTATCTTTTATATCTTGCCTTTTTTGAATTGTTCGATTTTGATATTGTTTTATTACATCGCGTATTAGTTTCGTAACGAATTTATTGTTCTTGTCCACCTGCAATTCATGCTAGAAATATTATTCTGGATGATAGAACATTGTAAATGTCAAAATATGTTATACAAAACTTATTTTATAAAGCTATTCAGTTCAAAGCTGTGCTAAAATTTGAAAACTACAGAAGCTTACCTTAGTAATGTGGCGCAAACGCTGTTTGTGATGGTGCATATTTTATAAAAAAAACACTTCCCAAAATTTCCTGACTGTCTACCTAATTTATTACGTGCACAAAACAAACTACGTGTGTATGTGAATTTGTGGTGAGACCGTTTCAACCAATTGCCTAAACCTGTTTTAAATAACTATATGACTTTAAAGGTGAGTTGAATTTAGGTGCATGTACAACTCCAGTAGCAAAACGTACGTATATTAGTTAACTTTTGACATGACAAAATATTACGATCAAAAATACAATCTTACTAGGATTTCGAAACTATAGCTTTAAAACTCCTGATTATTGAGATGGTAGTTATTTAAATCAATTATCTATTATAATTACAATATGCAAATAAATTAGCACCCAAAAATATCACAATATTATGGAATGGCTCAAGTTTAATGTTATTTCGCCATTTAATATAATGTACCTACTTTCTTCAGGAAAGATGGCGCTCTAAATATTGGTGTGTATGTTACAGTCAGAGGACTTGATCGGTTTAAAGTTATTTTCACGGATTTGACCACTTAAGAAGATACTTAATGAATTGCCGGCCTAATACAAAAATTGTGCAATTATTTTAATTGTCAAAAGGACTAATACAAGCCTCCACCGATTTACAAGTAATTAAAACACACAAAAATAGTAAAGATAGAAAGAGAACAGGTAACAAGTGTTAGTTTTCTTTATGGAATAGGGGGCCAACGAGCTGACGTATCGCCATCAGGCGTAAGCGATTACCGCCGCCTATGGACACCCGCAACAACAGAGGCGTCACAAGTGCATTGCCGACTTTTAAGGGATGGAGAAACAATGCCTGAAATAGCAAAATGTGTACAACAAAAACACAACTTAAAATAGAGAATAGGAGTTCAAAGTCTTACGTTATTCGAGCCACTTAGTGACGGCAAGAACGCAGATGCCAGATTAATTAGGCTAAATATGTCGCTGCCGCCCCCGCCGCCGCTGCTCGTAGTTGAGAGCTGGAAGTTATCATCATTAAAGTCATCATCATCGTCGTTGTCATCATTTGCCGCACTCGGTTTTGTGCCAGTCAGCAAAGGATAGCTTGCATTATCTTTCTGTAGCAAATGTGAGACTAATATCATTGGAAACATAATCAGAAATTTTATATAAGCAACTCTGTCAGAATAGGCAGAAACCTATTTTATTTGGAATAATAACAATACCTTACTTAACATGTCTCACATACGACCCCAAACTAGGTATAAGCGTCTAACTCCAAACATGTACCATATTTCATTTTGTATATTTTACATAAAAATAAAATGAAAGTTTTGAAAATAATAAATAAATAAACTTGTTGAGGAAAAACTGAAAGTTTGGGGAGACGTAAACTTTAACTGCTATTTTAAAAACAAAGGAAAGTGGAAGATAAATGATGCACAAAAACAAACAACAAACAAAAACAGTTAAAAATAACTTTACAAGTCAACCGTATAACGGTAATAAATGTGTGTACGCGTTCATTTTCTACTAATACTAACACCATCAATTTAAAAATCATATGTTATTAACTATTTTATTATTTTAGTTCTTTTACCTAAAATATGAAACTAATAAATCATAAAGTAGGAATACATAAGAATGACACTTCAAAATAGAAAAGGTTGAAGTTAAAAGTTAATTTATATTTTTTTCTTTTCTTTGTGCAGTTGCAGTTTTTATTTTTTGTTTCAGTATGATTTTGTTGAGCCTATTTAATAAAATAAAATACATGTAATTTATCGGTCGTAGGATGGCTCTGGAGATCTGTCACACAGGCTTCGAGCCTAGTATCCCCCACTCCAGCTCTCACTGGGGAATTTTTTAGAAATTGTTTCGTATGTACCTAGATCCTATGTAACTAAAATTGTACCTTTACTGTGAGAGAAATAAAGTTTATTATTATTATTAATTAAAATAAGTATTTTCTATCTCTGTTTGTCGTGTCTAAACAGCCATTTTGAAAATTATGATTCCTTTTAATTGTCGAATAGATCGTTCGTTGAGCATTAATCATCAGCTTATAGAGATATTAATTTATTTTATTTTAAGAGGGTAAGCAATGATAGCGTGGTCTGTACCTGGATGAGTGACCGCTGGTGGCATGTTACCATGAGCGTCTCAGAGACTCGGAGGTCACGTCAAGCAGACGATCCCGGTTGTTATCATAGGAATTATCCTAAGATAACAACCTATTTATCGTAACTATTAAGTCGTGAAGCTTAGTTGGAGGCCTTCGGGCGGCTTAAAAACATCTAACGGTAAGATTACGTAGCCACAACGTTGTCTTGCCACTCCCCAACCCGCACTTGGCCAGCGTGGGGACGTATGGCCTCAATCCTCTCCTGAGAGGAGACCCGAGCCCAGCAGTGAGACATTATGGGTTGTTGATGAATTTATTTAATTTTATAATAACGGGAGTATCTTTTATTTATTTTTAAGGCTTACGTACACTCAAAAGGAAAAAACGGAACCCTTATAGGATCAGTTTATTATCCGTCTATCTGTCTATCAAGACCCTTTTTCTCAGGGACGCGTGGAGGTATCGAGCTAAAATTCATATCCAATATTGAGGTAGACTACTGTCCCTTGGAGTGGTGAAAAAATCAAACTTCTAAGCCAACACAATCAAAAGATACAGCTGTTTATGCTGCAAATTTTTGCACTCGCAAGGGGATCAAAATCTACACAGTACTTTCCGTGAACTCAGAATCTTGAAATTTGGTACGACGCAAAGTTTTATAGCACAGATAAAGGGGAAATTGCGTAAAGCATATATTTTTAGTTACATCATATAATATACCTACAGCTTTTTTTTATATGCGAATAATGTTTTTTACTTACGTTTTCAGCTATTTTATCCTCCGACGTATCTATATCATTATCATTAGAATCTCTTCTCCTCCGAAACGCGAAGTTTGGCGGGACGCATAAGGCATTCGCCAACAAAGACAGCACCAATAAGAAAGCAAAACTGCATTTGTACGCCATTTCATTCGCTGCAAAATACTTTTAAAACCAAATTAAATTAATAACACCCGTCTAGCTCTTCGACATACTATTTACATGTAATTTGAATATCGCAGAACTTGTTCTGTTTGTAAGTTAAAACACTTATAGTCAAATTATTATTTTATAATGAACTATAATTAACATTAAGTACAATACATTATTAAAGGGAATTCATTTCTGCTACATTTATAACAATTGAGTCACTAGCTCTACATATTTCGTGTAGGCAAACACAGTTATTGAATTTGCTATTATTGTATATTAACAACAATAACCTGAACAACCGCTAGTAATGCCACACGCTCGCCGTGTGAAAAGTCTAAAAAAGTGCCTAACTAAGTCCCGTCAAAATCGGTCCAGCCGTTCTAGAGATAAGACAGGGAGACAAAATTTTAGAAAATTGTTTTTTTTTCATCTTAGTACCGTATATACTTTCATATGCATTCAGCGAAATTTGATAATTTAAAAGTACAAACAGATACTACAATTATATTTATTTCTATAGATGTTGTAATGTGTGTTACATATATGCCGATACTAAGGTTCTATATTGTGTAGATTGATAGAAGAAATGTTGATAAATGAAATAATATGAAAATGTCATACCTCCGTGACTAGATGCGCTCGTTGCGGTAAACATATGCTGATTGGTTCGCTACTCGCTGCTAAGAATATCTTATAACAAAACTGGGTTCCTGTCGCCTATACAGCTTGTTGTTTTATTACCACATCAAATAATTTGCACATTTCAAGCATTAATAAATGTCATATTCACTGTTTACCTTTTCATATAAAGTTATATAAGTTTCGTAATTAAAATATTAGGTATTTTCTAGTTTTTTAATTATAAAAAAAGAATTATGTATATTTTTAAAGTTAACAGAATGTTTTGTTTTTGTAATTCCAATGGATTTAGGCAGTCTATTAAAACTAACAACGTAATAACACTAAAGCTATTAAAGAAATATGGAACTAGTAACTCCTGTACGTTATAAATAATTTTATTACAAACGCAGAAGGTACACACCAACTAAAGTAATATTTAAAACTGTTTAAAATTTCAAAACACAATAATTAATTCTCAGTGTTGATGGTCAGTCGATAAACAAACTCCTTGGTATTTTACTTTTTTTATTTTGTAACTATTTCCTGATTAATTTTTTCATACAACCTGTAGTGAGAGGTGTATGACGCCCGCTTTGAAGGTCTTTGCGAGCAATGATATTAACGGCCACAGTTGCGCCACTCGAATTGCCAAACCAACACAACATCCCTCCTCGGTCATCGAAAAAATTTGTCGTATTTGTACGCATGAGCGCGTAACAACATCCGCCGCTTCCTTGAACGTTTTATCCGATGTTTAGGTACAATGCTTATGTTGTAAATTCAGGTTGCGCCATACACTTTATAAGGGCCTCAAAAACACGCTTCTTAATACCCAATGAGAAAGAATGACTTATTGAATTAAATAGGTATTTACTACAGTTACACTACACTGTAAGCACTGATTAAGAATGGCACATCAATCATATATTTCCGTTATATGACTGTTGGCTAACAACTTTTAACTTAATTTTTGTAGGCATAAATCTTAATTTTTGTGTATTTATTCGCCCTTATTGGAGGCAGACTAGCTCGAGAGGCAACACAAGGCCATCTTAGACAGGCTGACGTTGGTGAACGCCCGGAAAGGATACTTTTGAGACCAAATGAGTTTAATCAAGGCGCTCTACACGCACTTAAACCAAATGCCTGTATTCTAGGCAGGATCCGAAACTTTGATCTTATGTCTGCTCCGAATTTTATTGTAAATATAACTACATTACTTGCAAACGTATTGCTTTACTGCTTAGGTAACTAGGTTATATATATTAATGCTGGTAACAACATGCTAGGCGAGGAGGCGTTATGTCATCGGTGGACATTAACGTTGAAGGCACTATATGAGACCCTGACCCGGAGGAAAATACTTCTTCCCCCGGCATGTCGTCCCGCTTGCACTTTTTTGTGGTAAGCCCGCTATCCAATCCCCTACCGTAACATTTTTCTTAATCTCGTTAAAAATCGCCGTCACTCTATTTGCGTTAAATTGAGTGCATATCAAGACACGGAAATGCGTAGTATCCGTAGGCAAGTTTATAAATGAATCGGGTGAATGTACTTTGGATTTCAACCACATTTAGTGGTTTCTTAGGATTCCATACAATTGCGTTGTATGTCAATTTTCAACTTACTTTATACATATACGTTGTAAAGCAGCTTTTTTCTTTTTTTTTTTTGAATAGTGAGCAAACTAGCAGACGTATCGCCTGATGGTCGCAACACCAGAGGCGTCTCAAGTGCGTCGCTGGCCTTTTAGGGATGAGGGGGGGGATGGGGCAGGGATTTGGGTATGGGCTTCCGGTATCCTCACTCACTCGATGACGCTGAGCACCGGCGATATTTCACACCAGTTTTCTTTGAGGCCATGATATCACTCCAACAGACATACATACAGAAATTTGGCTCTCCTACGGTAATAATGGACATTACTAAAATGATACTAGGTTTGAATAATTAAGCCTAGAGAACTATTTGCGTCTTTTATACTTGCTTAACATGTTCATGAAAACTAAGTTTGCTATCCACAGTTAACTTTAGGTCACGTTCATCGTTGACACGATCGAGCGAATCACCTGCATGTTCGTAAGTGATTATTATTGGTGAACGTGGACGCGTGAAGGTAATTATTTTATATTTGGAGGTGTTAAAAGTCTGTTTATTTTGCATATTCCAATAAAAACCGCATCAATATAATGCTGCACCACCTTACAATCTCCAATGTTAGTATATAAGACATCGTCACGCACACATTAGATACTCAACCCCAGAAAGTAAGCTGGTCAGTTCATATATCATCATGAGGAACAGTGTTGGACCGAGGGTGATCGAGTTAACTATACTTGAGATCGATGATTTCCTTCATTAAAATACTGCTTGCAAATACTACCAATATCTGAGATAAACTGTAACAAAACATTCGTTCGAGAGTTTTTTCTTGAAAACAACAACATCACTATCCACAAGGTCAAACACTTTTATAATACTTGTGTCTGTTTTTATTGCACTTTTGATATTAAAATACTGTAAATACACAAAGTCATATTGAATTTGATACCCATAAATGTCTATTTTACCATAGTTCAGGTTCTGCATAGTTGGTGATCAACCCTCCTAGCCAAGTTGACAGTCTACAAATTAATACTAACAAATATTTGGGAATAAAGTCATCTCAAACCTGAATCACGTAATCTAAACAAAATATTAGCCAATAATATAAGAGGATAGATTCGTTAGCGATTGTACAAAGAGAATCGGCGCGAAACACTTGCATGGTGACTCAGGCTGCCCCCTTAGCCACGATGGATTATAAGTCCATTGTTTTGGATGACACGAGTGTTTAGAAAGCGGTTATTTTAGATAATCAAACTGTATGATTCAGTTATTATTATACAGATGAAAAAAAAAGTTGAATTCAGTACCTTCTCTTATTTTGGAGTTGGTTAAAAACCATACTTATCATTCTCTTAGTGATTAATCTTTCATGAACGATATTTATTTTTACAACAAATCTTTTGCATGTATTTTTATCATAGAAAGACAATCAGGATAATGTTTCGCACGAGTCAGGTGCGCTAGGTGTTCGGTTAATCGACGCTCTACTAGGTACTATGAAAGAGAAAGTGGCAAAACTGACGTGACCTGATACAGCAGAAATGATTGAACTCAGTTTAGACATAATGGCAAATTACACATATGATTATTTATTAATATTAGCAGCAGAACCATTACCGTTAGGGTAAACGTGTTCGTGAATGAAAACTGGATTAAGAAACGTGTTGTAGGAGGTCTACAGGCCAGATGGAGTGTTGATGGCTGGATATGAGATGCCGAGGATCAAACCAAGTTGCGCGTAATTGGAGAGACCTCTGTCTAGCAGTGGATTGCGATGATGTTGATGATGGTGAAATATTATCTCCGTGCAGCAAAATTTAGTTGATCAATACTTAAAAGTAACGCAGATGACAGCTGTCAATGAATGAGAAGCAGAAAGATCTGATATTCTTATATCTTAGGTCTTCATCATCTTTTGAGCCTTATTTACAAGCTTTTATTTGATTTAATGTGCTGAAATTTTGCAGGCAAATGTATATGGCGTGTCAATGCTTGTGCAGTCGTTTGATTTGTTTTGACAAATACTGTTAAGGGTCCAGGCTCACTTAATTCATTCACAAAGGCTGCAGCGTCCACATTGGACAAACAAGGAAGTGTGTCGAAGGTTCTCATCCTTCTTGTAACCTAGCAACGATCCGAGTCGACCCCCGCTCGCCACCTCCTGCTCTTCGTTCCATTGCACGTCGCATCGCCTTTCCACCCCGAGCACCGATGATCAAATTGTAGATGTCGCAACAAGTACTTTTTGTTTTGATAGTATCTGAGGTCTGATGATGAAGCCGGAAGTTGGTCATAGGAACACTGAAATGAAAGGACGTAACCCATCGAATTTGAAATCGTTTGATTAATCTTGACGAGTACTTTATGTTTCGACGGTAGCCAAGGTCTAATGATGGAGTTTTAAAGTGGCTGATCGTGGTTATCAGTTGATCCTGTGGTGCGAAAGTCCACAAGATCGGTGGATCGAGATACGATTTCAACACGCGAGCGCTTTTCATTTCCTTGCGCATCGGCCATTTTAAAGAAGGACTCGTATGTTGACGATATTTGCACAGCTGTCTCCAGGGAGGAAGATCCTCCTTTAGGATGAGTTAGTTGGAATATTGGCCTCCGCAAGTTACGAGTACAAGAACTCGTCTGCGCTATTGAAAGACTTGCCGGACAATCATGAACAGGTTCTCACTTGTTTGAGAATATTAACAATCCTGCGATGACGACGGTTCTGGACGCTCAGTATAACCCAATTGCGGAAAGTATAAGGCGTCAAAGGCTTCAGAGCGAGGAACTAACGAATGTTTCCCTTGTCGTAATCCCAAGGGTAAGGTCGCATCTTTTCGGATGGCATTGACCATCCCGAAATAAAAGTTGTCAGGAGCATCTCTCCTTTTATGACTTTTCAACCTTTTAGGGCTTTTGGACCGCACAGTTGACATTAGTGTGACCTATGCGTGGACCGATAGCCATATTGTTTTATGTTGGTTGAAGGCTTCGGTCTGCACCCTGGAAGTGTTTATGGCTAATCCAAAGCTAAAAGTCTCCCAGATTCAGAAATCTGAGACTCCTTTGATTTGGAGGCATGTGCCTGCGAAATGAACGTCTTGGCGAAATGGTCTTATGTGAGAGCCGGCCCGTTAGTGCTGAAATCAGCGTGGCTCTACTACCTTGTAATCTCTCTTATTTTATTTGTTATTCGTCTTGTCGAGTACTTTATGTTTAAATAGTATCCAGAGTCTGACGATGGAGCTTTAAGATGACAATAGGAAGCCCGTAATAAAAAGACACAACCCAATCGAATTGGGGTTCATTTGATTCGTCTTGTCGAGTACTTAGTTTTAAATAGTTACCAGGGTTTGATGATGAAGTTGAAAGGTGTTCATCAGATCTCTGTATTCGCCTCAAGCTGGGGCTCCTTTCATTTGTCTTGATAAGTACTGTGGTCCTATATATCTTGCTACATCAGTGCGTTGAATAAGATCAACAGACTGAGTAACCTGTCTGTGATAACTAAAAAGTAAAAATTTAATTATAACGAACAAAATTCTTTAAGCACAATCTCTTATTTAAATTTTCTAAAAAGAATAAATTAAATTATGCCTTGAAAACTTTTGCTATCAACTTATAATGTCGTTACCTATCGACTAACAACCATCCTCATATGAGGTACATAAGAGTGGCAATTAGGTGATAAGTATCCCACAGACTCAATAACCGAATCATGAGGATAGGTAGAGAGCATAGCAAATTATAACATTGTTTTTACCTACATGAAATAGGTACAGTTGGTGACTCAACTATAATAAATGTAGAAGTAATTAATTCCTTTAGTAAATTTATTTGGAAAACGTACTGTATCGTATGGCTTATTTATTTCTAATGAAATTACTATAAACCATAATTTTAATTATACTTCATTATAAAAGTTTAATTTGATAATAAGTGCCCTAATTTACTAATAGAACAAGTTCTGCGATATTTTCATTACCCACAGAATAGTATATATTAAAGCCAGAAGCATCATATTCATTCATTTTGTTTTTAAATTACATATTTTGCAGTGAGCGAAATGGTGTACAGACAATTTTTTATTTTTTTACTGGCGCTGTCTTTGTTGGCGAATGCCCTATGTGTTCCGCCAAACTTTGCATTTCGGAGGAGAAGAGATTCCAATGATAATGGTATAGATTCGTCGAAATTAAACAATATCACAGGAAACGTAAGTAATAAAACATCACTTTTTTTGTGTGTTTTACTTGTTGGGGTCTTTTTGCATATAAAATAAATTATAGACACTCTTTTTTTTAATAAATCAAACTAAAATCTCTATAAACAGCGATTATGAATGAATGGATGGATGGATCACAGAAAGTGTTATCCCATGTGAGATTTGAAACCGCAACACAGCGCAGTAGAAAGTGGCGTGGCTAAACTTAAATGAATAGGCCAACGGCGCAGTCGAAGACTTACTTTACTTCATATATTTTGTATCTTACAAATTCTACTCTTCTTTGTTTTTTAAGTCGCAGCAATAGTGTGCATCTATGCAAACATTTCCCGCTTTTCTTAAATAATTTATTTTTATCGTAAACATTAAAGTTTTTATTTGTTGTACATGCAAACTTAAGCATGTTTCTTGTTTCGTGTTGTGCAATAGTTGCCTATAATTAGCTCAAGACATGAGATTTCTTTCTTTTTGTGATATTATGTGCATCATTAGTTTTTATTGTAATCCATATTATATAAAAAATAGGGAGTAGTGCCATTTTCCAAAATATAATAGACACAAGAAATATATGCACATCTCTGTGATTCGGAGGTCACGTTAAGCAGTCGGTCCCGGTTGTTATCATAGGATAAAAATCGTTAAGCTTCGAGGGCTTTGGGCGGCTCGAAAACATTTAACGGCAAATTTACGTAGCCACAACGTTATCTTACCAGTCCCCAAACCGGACTCGGCCAGCGGGGCACGTATGGCCTTAACCCTCTCCTGAAAGGACACCCGAGCTCAACAGTGTGACATCTCGGGTTGTTGATGAAGATGATGGGTTACAATTTTGATTTATGGTTTGATTCCCATCCAGGACAAAGAGTGTGTGATAAACACAATTATTTGCTCTGTCTGTCTGTAGCTCTGTGTGTATTTTATTAAGGATATGTATGTATTTAGATATTTACTATGTATTAGTACGTTCAGGCTCTGCTTAGTTTGGGACCGTATGTAAGACATGTGAAGAAAGGTATAATTGTTATTATTAAAAATAAAATAGTGTAATACTTCTAACTACGCCGATAAAGTTACTATGATATTGATTATGCTTGCAATGAAATTAACCTCACATTTAATATTACAGAAAGGTACGACAAGCGATCCTTCGCCGACTGACACAAAACCGAGTGTGACACATGATGACGACGATGATGATGACTTTGATGATGATAACTTTAAGCCCTCGACTACAAGCAACAGCGGCGGCGGTGCAGGCAGCAATATATTTAGCTTAATTAATCTGGCATCTGCCTTCTTGCCGTCACTAAGTGGCTCGAATAACGTAAGTCACTGATCTCCTATTCTCTATTTTAAGTTGTATTACCGCTTAATGTCGTTATTTCAGGTACAAATAGTTGTTGTCTGTCCGTACACTTTTAGAAACGATTTTCACATCTAGCCTGCGGGATGAAAATGTTATGAACAGTGGAATCGAGCATTAACTAAATTTGAGGCGTAACGCTGCAGCGCTTTTTAGAAGCGCTAAGTCACTCTTTATATTATCAGCTATGTGCTAGTTAAATTCCGTATAAAGCGGCCCAGCTGTTATAAAGATTAGGTGGACGGACGGATGTTTACAACAAACAGACAGACAGACAAAATATTTAAAAATGCTTTTCAGATGCAAGTGCCGTTAAAATTTTCATATGCATTTTTATCAAAAAAGAATACCAAGTTAATATAAGGAGACTTAAAATGTCAAACTGAACAGATTTGTATTTGTCTATATATGTATACACGATATTTTTTTTATTTGTACAGGCGCAGAAAGCGGATGGTGCAACGTCGCCCTTTGCATGGCCGTTATGGACGCTCAAGATGGACATAATACGGGCTGTGATGCGTTACGGGATGAATAAGATTGGCCTTGCATCTGCAGGATTATCCAGTGGTTCCCCTAATACGCAGGCCTAGTATTTAAAGATCTCAATACTGTTAATACTGGATTGTCTTAGAGCACCTAAGTAGGAGTAATGAGTTGATATGTAACATTAGACATTGAAGATGGACATAATACGAGCCGTGCTGCGTTTTGACACAAACATTGGCTTTACATCTTAAGGATTAACCAGCGATTCCCTTCCTACTCAAAATTAAATTTTATAACATCCTAATGCTGTCAACATGAATCTAACTCAGAATACCTGCCTCAAGATGGATATAATACGAACCAAGGTGCGTTTTGTCACGAATATTAACCTAGTATCTTCATAATTAACCAGTGGTTTCCCTCCCACTCAGGCTTAGTATTTAAAGATCCCAATACTGTCAACATAAGGTTAACGCAGAGTACCTAAGTCCGAGCAATGAGTTGGTAGGTAACATTGG
Organism: Hyphantria cunea; assembly: GCA_003709505.1. Lineage (NCBI taxonomy): Eukaryota > Metazoa > Arthropoda > Insecta > Lepidoptera > Erebidae > Hyphantria > Hyphantria cunea. The sequence continues at coordinate 103,593 of PKRV01002134.1, forward strand.
ATGCCGTTAATTAAAACATTATTATCAGAATCAGTGGTACCTACCTTATGTGTACAATAAACTCTCTTTTGTATTAATTTTGTTTTTTTTACCAAGCATGTCAATTCGTCAGCGACTCAGTATCCGACAAAATGGTTAAATAACATTGTTACGAAAAGAAAAGTGTAGAAGCTAAATTGTTACCTTGAACAATCTGGGCAAGATCTTGAAGGTAGCATACATAATAGTCAGGGATTCCAGAAACCAGTTTTATAAGTTGTTACTATCAAGCTAACTTTTCGTGAGTACCTTCACTTTGATGAGACGCCACGACGCCATAAAAACTTTTGAACGTAGGACCGAGATAACGTACTATAATATAAAAATATAAAAGTAAAATAATCACGATTTAATTAGATGTTACTTTAAGTTTTAAGACTAATAGTCACATAGTTTTAGTACGTACTAGCAATGATTACAAACAAAATACTTATTCTTATAAAAACATAAAAAAATGTGAATAACAGAATCTCTACTCTTTTTCTGTATCGCACAGAATAAAAAATGACACTTCATATATCTTTGTGTTGTTACTTTTTGTTAAGTTTTAACTGTTTTTCTACAAATCCAAATATATTTACATTTGGATAATTTTCTTGATTTTATCGGCCGAGCCAGCCGTGTTCGTGTTTCATTGGTGAGTGCGAGACCGAAGGCCCAATGTTGCTGAAGTTACTCAAAAAGCAACCTTAGTGTGGATGACCATGGACCAGGCTGTATTGTCTGCATTAGATTCTTAGATTTTCTTCATGCTTTCCATCAGGGAGATCAGTCAGGTTCTATCATTAATTAAAAAATATCGAAATGCCGGGTGGATAGTTCATTACGAGTCCTCAGGCGGATAGATCATTGCGAAGCACCCGGAATAGTTCCTTTTGAAGTCACGGGTGGAATGATCATAGCGAGGCCCCAGGTGGATCACTCATTGCGAGGCCCCGGGAACGTTGATTACAAGGCCCCGGGGACAGATAATTGCGAGGGCACGATTGGATTGATCATAACGAGTCCCCAAGCGGACAGATCATTACGAGGCCCTTGGTCGCTTGCTTATGGAATTCGTTTAAGCCATGATTCTTGAAACAAATATACTTAAAGACAATAAAAGCATAAGCCGACGTCAGTCGACACTGAAATCCATTTTAATTTAGTTGAAATGTAACTCGAAAACTTGCCACAGCTTAAGTGTTTGAGGCTCCTGCATGAGCGAGGTTGAGGCGGTTGCGCTGCTTGCACCCCGCGGATCGCTTCTTATTAATATAGTTTTATGTCTAGAGACGAATGCTACTCTACAAATAAAACAATTAAAAGTGTTTGCATATTTTATTATTATAATATTATTTGTATGTTAATAGAAAAATCTTCGACATGCTGACACTTAACAAGGCTAGAAATATTGAAATGGTCGAGTACACACGCGGCGTATATCCACCGATTATATCGAACCAACTCTGATACATTCATAGGAACATTTGCACCTTAACCTATGCATTTACGCTAGATCTACACTTTCTACGATAAGCCCACAGAGCGTACACTATAAGAGCTACCACTGGCATAAGCACTTGTGACGTCAGCGGGCGGGACTCGGCATTACCCATAATATAAATAAATATTTCGGACATCTAACACATCGCCATTACAAACTATCTTCAAACTAAACTAATCTTGTACGATGACAGCAAGTTTGACTGATAAAATACTAATATCATTTTTTCTAAATAGAAAACACCCTAACTCCAAAACCAATATTTTTAGATCATACAAACATTTGGCCCGACCCGGAATCGTACCCGACACCTAACACAATGGCATACACTACGAAAAAGCAACAGAAGTATTGCCTAGCGCTGATAAATGATCCATAAATCACTTTACAATTATGTAATTGTTGAAAAATAACATCTTACATTCTCTGTATTATGAATATTTAAAGTATGTGTGTAAACATCGACGCAAGACGCCAAATGACCCGTCATTTGCAGTGTTGTGTCGTAAACTACAGTAAATTTGACGGGCTTTTGTACATTACACATGTAAACTACGTTGACCAAAACAAACAAGGATGTTACGGCGATCACATCATTTTGGTCGCAATTTAAAACATGTGGGTATACTTGCTCTTGCATTGTTTGCATATTAATACTATGCAATTATTATGTGAGCAAAGAAATATGCACTCAGCCCTTGGGCTCTGTGCACAACTACAGATATTGTGTGCCATCCCGCATGTAATAAAATCCACAACGATTTGAATAATTTCGTCAATGACGCCTATTTATAAAATAAATACGAATCCACTCTCACACGATCACAAGAAACTATCTTTTAATGTACGCTCCGTGGATAGCCTATTATTACTACCATAGCTAGCGGGTAAAACATTGCAATTTTTTTTTTGCAGGCAAAACATTTTTTTATTTGAAAACCACTGCATGATACAAAAATTCCAAACAATATGTTTTAAACTGAACGTTCCATTTAGCGTTTATGAAAAGACCTTGTCAGCATATAAAGCACCAAAAATGTCTTTCCTAATATCGCTATCATACATTGTTTTGTGTGTACTTGTATAATATTAGTTTTGCATAAGAAATAAACTTAAATATATTTTTATATAAAAGAAATGCATCAAAAGCAAGTTAATAAACATATATTCTGTTAGTCAGACAATATAAATAAGTATTCCACATCAATCACACGATTCAACAACGTGGAATTTATCACAGATGCATTTATTAGTTGTTAATGGAATATTCGTTTATGAAACCGCAAGAACGCGTTAGGGTAATTTACAATGTCGCATTTAAGTCGCTATTAATATACTATTGGAAAAGTTGTATCATATTCCTGAACCGTTTTATTTACGTTAAATCGTAAAAATGTGTTCTATCAACAAAGAAAATCAATTATTTCTTCCTTTTGTTATGTTTAGGAAATATTCTTCTTCTTCTTCTTAAAAATGACAACTCCCGCATTAGGAATATACATTCCTGTGTCGCGGAGATCTTTACAAACATACATGAAACGGACACAAAGTACACCCAGACTTAGAACAACAATTTATGGATCACACAAAGTGTTGTCCCATGTAGGATTTGAACCCACAACACTCGGCGCAGTAGGAAGTGGCGTGGCGACCACTGAAACCACTAGGCCAATCGTGTAGTCAAATATTGATACCCGATTTGGAATTTTTTTTATATGTTCCTGCCCAAGTGTCTCTACACTGCCTGATATTAAGCAAGAGTATTATTCAAGAGTAGTGGCCACCATACTCACTGCGAATGCAGATAATGTAGCATGGTGACAGACACCATTTGTTGGACCAGGGACACATGTTGTAGCCTCTCATTGGTAACACTCCCGTTATTGAACCTTGCGATATGTTTCAGTGGATATTATGTTTACAATGTCAAGAGAAAAAAAACAAACAGCCTTACATCATCAGAACATCTGAAGACCAAATTTCACGATGCGTGCCCTAATAAGTCAAATTAAATAGACTTCCTGTTACGCACTTCCGTTTCTTTTAACAAAATCACTACCATAGATTGCAGGAAGACGATAAGAAAGATGTTACTTTAAAAACCATTTTCAGAAAGGTTTGTCAAGTGATTTCGTGAAAATACATACATATTTAAAATCACGATTGATTTATAATATGACAATTCGTGTCATAAAATGTCATAAAACAGTTAATCTATTTACTTGAATAAGTCTAGAAAATTTGATTTAAATCTAGAAATCCGATTTAAATTGATTCAAATATTTTTATATTTCTTTTTTAACCAAATTGATACATTTTTTTAATAAGTCATCCATATTAACATTATAAATTCAAAAGTTTCACAATAACGGATTTGCATGAACTGCAAAAGGCAGAGAGACTGGCAAAGCCGGAAAAGCTAGTGTTTATCTAAAAATATACTGTTTTAAATTAATGAAGTGTGTTTTCCCTTTGTTGTGCGACATTAAACAAGTTCTATTGAGTAAATGGGTACATTTTGCTTAATATCAATAAACGTCTTGCACAAGCTACATACTGATTTGAGCATACACTGCAGGTCAAAAATTTAGACCACTTAAAACCAGCATTTTTATTATATAATCGCTGTCTATCTAATAATCTTCCACACTAGGTGTTGCAACTACTTAATGTATTGTATAAGATAAGCGCCACTTGGCGTGGCGTGGCGATTATCTTGGGAACCAATTACATACAACCATGGGATGGAAAGAAAGGCGTGGAATGAGAAGTTTAGGAAAAAGAAATTAAAACGGAATTTATACAATAACAACTCGCACTTGGCCAGCGTGGGGACGTATGTCCTTAACCCTCTCCTGAGAGGAGACCCGAACCCAGCGGTGGGACATTATGGGTTGTTGATTGATTGATTATACAATAAATCAAGTAGCAGCAACACGTAGTGTGGAATATTAGATAGATAGCGATTATATAACAAAAATGTTATACATGTATTGTACACCAGAATCTGGTGTACAATAGAGATTTATTCTCCTAATAATTATTTACTAAAATCAGTTTAAAAAATCGTATGGATATGAAAAAAAAAATACTCAAAACTGAGAACCTGTTCTTTCTGAAACCGTTTTAATTTTATTTATTATATCAGTAAGGTTTTGTACCAGTGAGGCGTTAGAACTATAGAGTATTATTTTTATTTCTTGCCGCTATAATATAAGTAGTCTTTCACTTTTGTCCTGTTGTGCATATACCATGATTAATAATAATAAATTGTTAACGTTCCAAACTATTTCTCTGCATACACCATAGCGAAACCATGACAAACCTTTACATAAAACTATTAATATATATATATATCAAATAAAAATAGAAAAAAAAAACAGAAATAAAATGGAGTTCCTTTAACAGTTGCTAAGGTATTTAAGTGCATTTTTGTCGTTTTCTCATACGAAGTAAACTTAAATCATTAATAATATTAAAGATTAAGATTTATGAACTAAGGGCGACAAATTAAGAAAATATAAGCAGTCGTAAGTCATAAAGAACTATTAAATAGCTAATTTTACATCAAATACCGACAATAAAGTCGTAACCGTGTTCTTGCAACTGGCTTCTTTTATATCTATGAGCAACCCAAAGGTTCAACCTTATAACGAAAAGGCAAAATTTTAGTAGAAAAAAATTTGTTAATTTTAATAATACTGTAAAAAAATACTTGCCGAACATAAATAATTTTAATATCTTGCCAAATTCAAATACGAGCATCACAGTCTTATATATAAATGAGTTCCAGTGACAATAGAAGCGCGACACAAACTAAGTATAACCCCTATTTATAGTAGTTCTGTGAAATAAACTATTTACATTACGATCTGAATATCCTACATATACTTGTTACATGATTCAAAATAAAATATTCAAAGTTAATGCTTACACTAATGTAACAACGTTAATAAAATTGTTACAATAAATTGCACTTATTTATTATCACTTACATTTAATAATGTAGATATTCTTTAAAACATCTGATTAAAAAAAAATATATAATCGATTTTCTAACGTCTAAGATCCAGAGTTATGTATGTTACTACATATGTATGTACGCGACACATGGAACATATTTATGTATGGCAACATAAAAATACGTTAACAATTTCAGCCGTGAACTGCCACATTTGTTCCACAATAAAAAGTCGCGTATAAAAAACCTGAGTTTACAACTAAAAAAAAACAACTGAATTGTCTATGATAAGGTTGTTAGTTATAATATTTTTTTACAGTTTACGGTCCTCGTCAAATGATAACATTTTTTTTTAACTGTCATTGTTTTATTCTTTTTAATTTTTATTAAATGTCGATAATTTGGCAAACGTCATAACGCATCAGTTTGACGTTTAATAAAGAGGAACTGATTTGATTTGACAGTCGACTACCGCATTTAAATATTTGTTCTTAGGATACAACAAAAAAATGATATTTCTAAAAAAATTCAAATGAAGAATCTGTCAAATCTCAAATTAAGTGTTACCACACTGACACTGCTACTCATGTGCTACTGTGTTAATGTGACTCTATTAAACTTAATGCTAATTTACAATAATATTTTATAGTAAAACTGTACTTGCAATTGAACAAAGCATAAAAATATGTTTTAAGTACAAAGCTTTATCAGGCTAGATACTTTTTATTACCAACCTGTGTGTTGTATTGCCAATTTATTATTTAGGTTTAAAATTTAAAATACATATCTACTATATAGCTATTATTTAAAATATTGCCAACCTACAGTCACAGGGTTGGGATTGACAGTATGTATTTAGATTAATAGTACCATCTTGTACATTAAAAAATCAAATCTGAATTCCTATGCTGTTAGTGGTGGACCTGTCATTTTTAACCTCGAGATACTGCACTATCAGTTTTCATTTTTAATACATAACCGAAAGGCCGAATATTGTCTCTTTTTGAAACTTGTCTTCATTTATTGATCACCCATTTATTGATCTATCAAAAACCAAGGAGTTCATAACTTCCAGCAATAGCTAATTCGATCTAAATCTTAATAAATGCGTGCCTTCTCTTCTTTTCTAACTTTCTTTTCACAATAATTTTCCAAAATACTTTTTCTAATCCCTAAAGTGTTCGAATATTTCTACTAAATAATATTTTCTACAATCGTAGTAAGTAAACTGTTGGCATTTCCAATGCCTTCGTAGGCATAATCCACACAGTATTGGCAATAGAGAGTATCTAGTGCGAACGTGCCCTTAAAATTGACTTATCTAGTTGGCCCTAAGTTATATTGAAAATGCAACAATGTCCACACATCGAACAAGTATTTGACACTATATGACCGACTGCGCCTGCGCAACACTACATACATTACTCATTGGAATAAACTCTGCACTTTGAGTTTGGGCAAATATTGCGGTGTCTGCTTTGTGATTTTAACCTGAAATTATAATAAGATAGATTAATTATTCATATAGAAAAGATAAGCATATGATTTAGTTGGTAATGCAACTTTAGCAAAGTATTACACCTTTACATAGTATTATAGAAAATGGAGTAGCTCCCGGTATCTGTTTGCTTATATCTTTTAACGTATAACGGATTTCATTGCACTTTTCAGTAAAAGATAGACCGATTCAAGAGGAATATATGTATAATACATGCATACTACACAGACAAAATTCGAGAATTAATTAAATTCAAAAACCTACGTACGTAGCCGTTCCGGGTCGCTAGTATAAAAATGATTTGATGTACTAGTATAAAAATGAGAACATATAAAAATGATTTGATGGGATATTTATTAGAATATTTGTCTAATTCATTTACTTGCCTCATGAAATTCTGCATTTTCTTTTATTTCCAAAGGATCCTTCAACATCTGAAAAATTAAATTGTAATATTTAATCGTAGTCATCATTTTATTTGCGCTTTTGAATTACACCCTGTATTTATTAGTGAACTTACAATTAGATGTATGGAGAAACAAAACAACGGTCCTATGGCATGTTGGTTGATAGAAAATTGCTTAACTTTAGCTATATTGTTAGTACTATCGACAAATTTGAAATATGACCCACCGTAAGCTTACTTTTTTACAGACGTTCAAATACATATACAATTAGGTCGACATTGGCGTTAATATGCATTTCCATGGTAACGACTTAGTTATCTGTCACTTAATTACACAGAGAATTATCTGTTGCAGTGATAATTAATCGCAAGGAGCTTGGATTCAAAAATAATTGTGGAGGAACAAATGTTATGTTCCTCCAACACAAAGGGGGGATCCTCCGACCACCTCCGACGGGGGCGATCATGCCTGGTGAGCCACGGCCCAACGATTGAAGTTGGGATGTTGTATATATGCTAATCGGTGCAAGAACTTTTATTGCGGGATTCAGGATTAGTAGTTTTTTAGTTTCCTTCGTTACTCCGTAGTTCGACGTACATTCGGTACAAGAATATTTCTGTTGCGATGTATGTGGAAGTCACCACATAATTATAACTGTTTTGTCTAATATATTATCTACTGCAGTGAGCCAGTGATAACGAAAGTAAAATTACATAGATCTCCGATCAGTTCAGCTTAGACGTAGCGTTCTCAATATTTAAACGTCCAAGAACGGCATTCACTGTTAAGGAGGAAAAATCAGTCTTTTCGACGGTTTCAAACGATTTATGGGCCAAATGGATCACGTTTCTAGTTTGTCAATAGTACATTACCGTTGTAGTAAATATTTAAGTACTAACATGACTTTGTTTCGTAAGTTTTTAATAACATAATCGGTAAAAGGATCAGAAATTAAAGTCGTACTAAAATGAGTTATTATATTAAAATGAAATAAATATAGCTTATTTATTGACAACAATATTTTACATATCTGACAAGCACGTCTCTCTGATTCCAAATTAGGGAGAGCCTGTGTTATGACCGATAAACAATAAATACATACATATTATGGATAAATTACACCCAGATACAGAACAAGTACTCGTGCTCATCACACAAACATTGGTATTGAGTGAGAAACGAATCCGCGACTTCTGGATTAGCAGTCATTGTCGTTAACCACTATACATAAAGGCCCGTGTCAATGGTTCGTTAATCATGTTTAACACACATTTTAATTCTTCTTAATAAGATTCGAACATGATGAGCCGTTCTACCAACAATCTTTGAAGTGTCAAATTTGTAAGGTCCCTTCTATATGCCATGACAGTGGTCTGACCAGCAGGAATCGAACACAATACTTCTGGTTTAGCAGTCAGGATCACTAATCAGTAGACCAATAGGCCGGTCAATGGCTCGTTAATCAAGCTTATCACATATTTTATTTCTTCTGGGTGGGAATCTAGATCAACGGGACCGTATAAGCGACGTTTCATGTGTGTTAAGTGATGGGTATTCCGTATGACGTCATAGGGCCCTTAATGTGATAAGTTCCAAACGCATTAGCAATTTGCGGGGTTTATAAAGGGGGTTTGTTTGGGGGTTGTGTGGAAATTGTGTGGACGTTTGTGAGGGGTTTTGTGGGGGTTATGTGGGGTACCTTGGGGGGTCGTCCCCGGCGCGGCGGGTGGTGCGCGTGCGCCATGACGCGCAGCTGGTGCTGGCGCAGCAGGTGCTCCGTGTGCTCGCGCGCAGAGCCCAGCCGCGCGCCGCACGAAGAGAACACGCACGTGTACGTACCGCCTGCACACGTACACGTTACTCAATGCCTCATCACACTCGATATACTTAATATATACTTTTTAAATTAAACTTTTATCTGTAGTACATTTAAATTGTATTAAAACACTATAAGTAATATGTTAATTGTGAGCCATTACAATTTACATATTACTTAAAAAAAAACAATTTCTCACATAAATACCTACATTTTGCCTAAAACAAGATTTTTCATTTAAAAAAATTGGTAACAAAGATAGTTGTATCCCTTGAAATATGTAACTATTTACTTTTTATATATAAGTATAAACAAATGTTTATTAAATGGCAGCAAACATAAACGGTTATTTATTCAAAACATAGACAATAATAAATAGACAGTGATCTACTTAAAAAAAATTATAAAGTTAAAGAGTGACTTACTTAAAATGTATAAAATACTGATATGCTAACAGTAGACTACTTAATATGTTGATAAATAGGAGCAACAAGGGCCGCCGAACGGAGGAGTAACCATTGCGACTTTTTTCGATACAAATAGTCTATAATTATTTGCGGGGGGCAATCTTCGTACATACACATTTTAGACTCATATACAAAACACTACAAAATCACATATAACAATCAGTTTTACGTACACATAAATACATTCTTTGTCATAACAGTGTGACGTAACGTAACGCGTAGGTTCATTTGGGCTTATACATACTTTGACAGAGAGGAACGCCTTCTTATAGCTATTCAATACCGTTTTACTCTGACTCAATACATTAATAGAGAGAGCATGACATGTTAATAATAATAATAAACTTTATTCACTTTTCACAAATGTATACGTACTGTTCTCGTCGTGGTGGTCGGTCGGCGAGGCGGGCGAGGCGGGCGAGGCGGGCGGCGGGAGGTGCGCGTGCGCAGCGTGGCGCTGCAGGTGGCGCTCGGACGGGAAGCTGCGCGAGCACTCCGCGCATGCGTGCCGCCACGACACCACGCGCCCGGGGACCTCCGAGTGCATTTCTCTTCTGAATAATACGCACATACTCCGAATACAATCATTATCACGTCAAATACGTCTCTAATATACAAAGATATTTAGGTAACTTTTAATTGCATTTTTTTAGTTATTTTGATATCTTATGGCTTGGTAAGAAAAAAGTCCTATCACCTGATGGTAAGCCATTACCGCCACCCATGGACACCCGCAACACCAGAGGTGTCACAAGTGCGTTGCCGGTCTTTTAAGAATACAGTGCGTCCTTGTAACTGCGACAGAACGCTAGGTGTAAAATATACAGAAACGGTACGAGGTAAAACCGCGGCACTAGTAACACCATACGTAACACTTAAACACAAAATTGGCGACGAAATCAGTTTCCTAATTTAAGGCACAATGTAGGTTACAGTCATTAAAACATGGCTTGACCTATGTGATAGATGGCTGCTACGAAACTAACGAAGTTATATTTATTAATAGTTAATACTGCTCAGTACGATGGTATTTTGAGGAGAATACAGGAGTAAAAGTCACCATCTTCATTGTGAGTGCACTCAATGAAGTATAGTCACCCACACTACGACGGCCTGAGATGCTTTTTCACGCTCCGCTCTAAGGACCCGGGATTAAAAAGGGACGTAACTTTGTTATCAACATCAATCAAATCAACAACCCATAATGTCCCACTGCTGGGCTCGGGTCTCCTCTCAGGAGAGGGTTAAGGCCATACGTCCCCACGCTGGCCAAGTGCGGATTGGGGACTGGCAAGACAACGTTGTGGCTACGTAATCTTACCGTTGGATGTTTTTAAGCCGCCCGAAGGCCTCCAACTAAGCTTCACGACTATTATCCTATGATAACAACCGGGACCGACTGCTTAACGTGACCTCCGAATCACGGAGACGCTTATGGTAACATGCCACCAGCGGTCACCCATCCAGGTACTGACCGCGCCGTCGTTGCTTGCCCTCGCTGATTGTTTCTAATCACCGAGTGCAACTGGGCTATGAGCGTAACTTTGTTAAAAATAAAATAAAATTATGTATCACTTATATCTTCATTCTATATTTGCCAGTTTTATCACAAATGCAGTGCAATGCAATTTAAATATCAAAATTCACACCGACAATGACACTAATGGCAGAGGCCAAGCTACATTTTGAGGACTGTAGTTTTGATGCTATGACGTGACGTCATGTTTTTACCTGTGTTTATACATATGGTTCCGTTGTTGGAACTGCTCGCCGCACACGGTGCAGTCGTACGTGGACTCAACGGGGCGCCCGTTCAAGTGACGCTTACGATGTTGGTTCAGATTTGTTACCTACCGATATATTATATAGATCATAATGCAAATTATGGACACAAAAAAAAATATATTGACATAAAAAGAACCTATTGAATTTATTCTGAACAGATTTTGCAAATCATCTAAGGCTTTTTCGTTATTGAAACGACTCACACACTAAGAATGTTCTTGTATATACAACACTGATCAGTATTGTCCCATGCAATGGTGATACACAAATTCTGGTGCGGGTGTTCTTTGTGTCTATTTTAGTTGTTTGTGTTGGTTTTATTTGTTGGTATAGGTTTGTGAAGACCCCTGCTATACAGGAATGCGGGATTTGAACCGAGAACACTTAGTGCAGTAGAAAGTACATGATTGCTTATATCCGTAAATTTCACTTTATACATTTGGAAAATATATGAAAAGGTTAAATCCACATTGTACAAACTAAAAGTTAAGTACCTGTGCATAGGCCTTGTTACAGCCAGGTTCTGGGCAAACAAAAGGTCGTTCTCCGGTGTGAAGACGTACATGGTTATTAAGGTTTGTGACCTGAGAACAAAACAAGATAAAAACTCTAAAACATTTTTTTACAAACATGTAGGATACATTTATATACTTTCTCTGTACTTCTGGTAATGTGTATGTTAAGTTTAATGAATATCAGATGAAATACAACAGAACCACAGTAGTATTTGGTACAATGTGTTTTTAAATGTTAATGACTTAGGTGTAATATATTAGGTGTATACAAACATATTATTATATTATGCAATTTCTTCCCTTACTTAGCAAAATTTATTTTTTATTATTCCTAGCCTTTATCATTTAAGGTATTATTTGGGGTCGGTTACTCTAGTTCAACCAGTATTGCCTAAATACTATTTTTTGAAGAAACTTGCAGTCTTAAATGGTGAAGTGAATTCGAAGGTTCCACTAGTTCTACAGGATAAAATACTATTTTATGGAGAAACTTGCAGTCTTAAATGGTGAAGTGAATTCGAAGGTTCCACTAGTTCTACAGGATATTTCAGGGCACAAACTTCCCTATTAAAGTAGATGTTTATGGCAACCGGGACCGACGCCTTAACGTGTGCTCTCAGAAGCACGGACACATACATTGGTTGTTACTAAGAATTTCTTGCAAGAAAAACCCAACAACACTTGGGACCAACCAACTCTGACCCGGGAATCAAAACCGCAAGACCAACGAAGAAGTCAAAATCTTTATTCTTATGAATTTAAATATACAACGTCTGTTCTTTATAAAAAATTATAATAAACATACCTGTGTAAAAGCTTTGCCACATTCAGAGCACTTGAATGGTCGTTCATTAGTATGGATGCGGAGATGCGCCCTCAAGTTGTTGGATTGAGAGAACGCTGTAACAATGTACATTATCTTCATTAGAACAAACACTTTGATAAAGTAAAAACATATTTTTCGAATGGGGGCTAAAGAAAAGACGAATCATCAATGGAAAATGAGTAACGTCTCTCTTGGGCATCCGCAACTACAGTCATAAGAGCATGACCAGTCTTTAAAACAGAAATACTTTTCTCCAAGTTTGAAAGTATACTCAAAATACTGTAGGCTGTACTGTGTGTGTCTTTAATTGTATTTATTTCCTGTTTCAGATATTTACAATGGCTAATATATACTAAATTTAAAAACCATAATCAACCTGTAATGAATATTTGTCATTGAGCGCTTGTCAGTTAAACGAAATATCGCGCTTGCCCATCAAATTAAAGGGCGCGTACTTATCTGCTAAATCAAGTAACGCGCGCTTATCCATCAAATTAATAGCGCGCTTATCAGCTAAATCAAATAACTCATAATTATCCATTAAATTAAAAACCGCGTGCTTTTTCATCAAATTAAAAAGCGCGCTATTATCTATCAATTTAAAAGGGCTTATCCATCACATCACATACCGCGCAATTATCGGCTAAATCAAGTAACGCGCGCTTATCCATCAAATTCAAAAGCGCGTGCCTATTCATCACATTAAGATTTTACACATAATTAATGTAGAATTATATAAGACAATACCATATCTATGGCCGATTAAGTACAAAATTATTGATACAAACCTTTATTGCAGTAGGTGCAAACAAAGCGTCTCTCAGCACGATGGTTGCGCAAGTGGTTCTGCAATTGTATATTTTTTTGAAAAGACTTGTGACAAATCCCACAATACAATGATGGGTCTGCCTCCTGCAATTCAAATAATTTGAAGTACTCTCATATTTCCACCCCCATGGAGTAAAAATGTGAAGTGAGTTTAAGAGCTTGTTAAACTGATGAGGGTAGTTAACAATATTTTATCACTTTACTTGTGTTAAACAGCAAGTTATATTGTTCTTTCTACTTGGAAAGCTGAACAGTACTTAGAGTACAGTCGTTCTTTAAGCCTTTGGAGTAATGTGATCAATAATAATAATAATGTTTTCAATAATCTGATACAGAACACCATCTAGTTTAAAAAAAAACTAAGCATAACTTGGACACTGATACATATATATTTTACAAAGATAAAAAATCCAATCTCCGAAACAAATATTTGCAATAATTTTGCAACAAAACATTTGGTCTGATAAGGGAATCGAACTGCCCACTGCCCTACCGAGTATTAATAATAATTTCATTTACAGACTCTAAAGAATCAATGCAGTAACCAGTAGTAATCTAGTCTAATATTCCAAATTTCGTTTCAGCCAATTATAAACAGCAGTAGTAATACCTCCTCACTGTTGGTGCTAGAAGTATGTGGTTGCTCAGTGCCATTTTCTCCTATGGTTACTTCAGGCACAAGCGGTTGACACTTAAAACATGCATAAATGCCATCTTTTCCTGTCTCAAATAGTTGCTGAAAATAAAAGTTTGATAGTTTTCATTTTTAATGTTATAAGAAAATTAATTTGCTGCTCTCCAGTCTTACTTAAAACTTGGGAAAATCTGAATCATGTTTAAGGCTATCCAAATTATATTTTCCAAAAACATTACTAACAATGTTACCGATTGAACATATTGTGCAAATACACTTTTTTTAGTATTTAATCTGATCACTACAGACAGTCTATATCTAGACCGATGATACTCAAAGATAGTGTACTAGATACATAGAAATCCACTACAATATACTCAGCCGACAGCTGAGGGTCACTGTCCAGATGGGATGGCAATGGGTTTGTCTCAAGTTTTCTCTTATTATTATAGTTACTGAATTATCAAATCCCTTTAAAATAAGTAATTCTTGTTTATGTATAATCGGATTCGTCGGATCGAATAGATTTTCATGACATTTTGTAATCAGCAGGTTTTGGGGTTGATAAATTGATCTAATGCGCAAAGATCAGTCATCCGCATAATTATAATATTATATCTATATATGGATATAGATATCGATATAATATAACATTATGATCAGTTAGGAATGTATGGACCACAAAATCTTATTAGACAGTCAATGTTAATATATTCTAATAAGAATTTCAAACTAATCGTAATTCGAATATCTTTTTAATCTTTGATGCATACACATAATTTCCTGGAACTGTGTTATTTAAAAAATTAATTAAAATCACTTTCCAGACACATAATAGCAATTATATAGTCTTCTAGCTGTCAGTCTCTCACACCCTGTTTTAATATTACATCTTATTTGAATATACTTATATAGTAAGTTAAAAACTGCATCAACAATATTGTACTAGTTCATATACATAGTTTTTATGATAGTAAAAAATAAGTAGAAAGTTAATAAAACAAAAAACATAATTAGGTCAGATAAACAGGATGCAATTGCTTATTTAAAAAGTAATAAGATTGTTTACATAAACAATATCAAAAGTATTTGTCACCCATAATACATAGTGGGAGTTAAATAAAAATAATGGTTGTTTTATGTGATGTTTAAAATGGAAATAAATAACAGTTGCATATCTTCTATAGCATAATAAGCCAAGGTTTACTATTCAAGTAAAGAAAAAAAAGAGCTCGTTGTTTTTTACTGCGCTGAGCCAGACGTAAAAAAAACAGACGGTCCGATAAAAGGAAAAAAAAATACGCGGGCAGGTTTCGGATGTCAAGTTTTTTTATCATTTTCTGCGACGCCTTCCACGGAATTTCAATGAAATCAATACACAAATTTGGGCCACAGGCTAACGATAAAAGCCCCAATGACTAGGGGCGTTATTTTTATAACAATCTCGTAAAGAAAACAAAAAAAAATATTGATGAAATCTTATAAGACAAGGCACAAAATAAGTAAAATGGTACTCACAACGGCAGGTTTAAGACATATCCCACATTTGTCCATAGCGGACTCACACAATATAATCAAACTAAAACAAATAACATAGAAAAATCTAAAATATTTTTAACAAAATTGCTCTCACTCCGGAAAACCACAGGGCGGGGCGGGAGCGGGGAGTGGAGAACGGGGTAGTGGAGATTGGAGAAGACATAAAATCATAGACAACTACTTAAGCCTCACTTTACGTACATGGCAACTTTTATTTTTTTTTAAATTCATTTATATTAGGGTTATGATAATATTGGATTGTTCAAATATTAAATATTACTTCAGTATTTAATTCGAAGCTGACATTACAATATTTTTGTTCCCTTTCAAGTACTTCAATCAAAAATCGGAAAATAGAGTGGCAGCACTTTTTGATCTATGGTATTTTGAAAAAAAACAATCATTTGTTGACAATTTGCCACTTGCATGCACACTTTGACGTTCATTTTTTACCTCATTCTTCGATCTCGGATCTCGTTCGATTATGAGAGTTATGAGAATGAAGAATACAAGATTGACGTAAGCGTAAAGTAAATGTTTATGGCTAAAAACTTATTTCTTTGCGCATTTATACTGTGTAATGTAATTTAACATTGTAGATTGCAATTGTTTTAGTTTAACCGTTCAGTGATCTTAATGTGAAAGATTTTTATTAATATAATAGTACCAGTCTAGAAGATGGCTGAAAAAATAGTGACCATCGGCGGCAACAACCAACCTATCGTCAAGATAGGGCATTACACTCTTGGGGTGACTCTTGGTGTGGGTACATTTGGTAAAGTGAAGATTGGCGAACATGTCCTTACCAAGCACAAAGTAGCTGTAAAGATACTCAACAGGCAGAAGATCAAAAATCTGGATGTGGTTGGCAAAATAAGACGTGAGATACAAAATCTCAAGCTGTTCAGACATCCACATATTATCAAATTGTACCAGGTAACATAATCCAACATACTGATAAGTGGTTTGTCCTTGTACAAGTCAAATAGGACCTTATTTTATTGTTAAATCTTCATTAACTTACTGTAACAATGCCAATGATTCATAAAGAAGTCTTCCTAGCCTTAAGTGAACTATACCAAAGATTATTTGGGGTCAGCTACTATTTAACTCTAGATTATTAGTAATGACTCATAAAGAAGAGTAACAAATTATTCGAAAATTGTAATAAAAATTAATTCTTGGTTGGTTTAATTCTTGGTTATTGCTAGTCTGTATTCTGTTACAACAAAAAATTAAGTAAACCTATATTATGTCACATTTAAGTTTTAATGGTTATAAATTAAAAGTGGAAATGAAAATAATTACACATAATAAACTAATATAATTTTTTTCAGGTGATATCAACCCCAACGGACATATTTATGATAATGGAATATGTATCTGGTGGGGAGTTATTTGACTATATTGTTAAACGAGGTAAACTACAAGAGCATGAGGCAAGAAGGTTTTTCCAACAAATTATATCAGGTGTGGATTACTGCCACAGGCATATGATTGTGCATCGGGATCTGAAGCCGGAGAATTTACTACTGGATCACAACATGCATGTTAAGATAGCTGATTTTGGATTGTCAAATATGATGACCGATGGTGAATTTCTGAGAACTTCCTGTGGGTCACCCAATTATGCAGCACCTGAGGTAAGTACTGAACTAATTTGCAAATGTATCATTTAATCCTGTGAGGGAGTGTGTTTGGGGTAGAGTATAGATTTAAATTTATCTACTGTAATATAAAGATTTTTTGGGATAATACAAGCATAACCTCATGGCCATCTAATATGCCAAAGATAACAAACATTTTGTTTAAATGGTCTTTTATAAAATTATTTGTGAACTTAACTTTTTCTAAAATGAACAATAGATGAAGAATTATATCAGACCTGAGAGTACTGTGTATGTGACCCAGAAAGGGCAGAAATGTTCTGTAACCGATCTGGGAGCAGCTACTATTGACCAAATTCTTTCCGGTCTCTTCTACTGACAATTGGGCTTTTCCAGTTGTGATGTGCTCATAAGAAGTATGTGACTAGAAAATAATAAATTCAATGTTTGTTTTAGGTTATATCTGGAAAACTATATGCAGGTCCTGAGGTAGATGTATGGTCTTGTGGTGTGATACTGTATGCCCTGCTCTGCGGTACACTACCATTTGATGACGAGCATGTTCCTACTTTGTTTAGAAAAATTAAATCTGGAATATTTCCAATACCGGAATATTTGAATAAAAATGTAGTTAGCCTGCTTTGTATGATGTTGCAAGTGGACCCAATGAAGAGGGCCTCTATTGAAGATGTTAAGAAACATGAATGGTTCCAGAAAGACCTGCCTGGATATCTATTTCCATCTCCTGTTGAGCAGGTAATTGGAGTAGGTGGCCTTCCAATTTTATTTTTATTTACAAATAATCTATTTATTTTTATTATTATTCTGCTTATAATTAATTCGGTAAAAATAGTAACTGTTATCTGTGTTACCACTCGTATTCGTCCCATGGATGTCAAAGAGACAGGTAAACAAACAAATTCCGCACAACTTACACCAATATCCTTTAAAGGAGAGGCTTTTGTTCAGCAGTGGACTATAAAGCTGTTGATGTGTGTGAATATGCTTATTGTGTTGATAAAATATTATGTGTAACTTAACCTTAATACTTATTTTTAGGACAGCAGCGTAATAGACACAGAAGCGATATCAGAAGTATGTGACAAATTTGGAGTTAAGGAACATGAAGTCCATAATGCATTACTCAGTGGTGATCCACATGACCAATTAGCGATTGCCTACCATCTCATCATAGACAACAAGAGGATTGCGGATGAGGCAGCTAAAGCTGAAATAAAAGATTTCTATGTTGCTGGTATGTGATAAGTTATTTTGTAAGTTGAATAAATGCTTTAACTAACTGACATGAAGTTGATCACTAGAATTAGATGACGAGGCAATTGGTATATAACTTACAATTTTGATTAAAATATGTACATAGTAATTTAAATAATACTATTAAACTAAACCACAAACATTTGTTATGATTTGCCTAATTCAATTTAAACAATTGATGAATTTTGAACGAATAAATCCATATTTTGTTAGTTACAGAGTGACTTAATCTAGTGTTAGTATTGTAAATAGTACCTGGCATGACAGAGAGCCTTGCTCGTTATTTATTTCTTTGGTAATTTTCAAATAAATGGGATTTCAGGGTTAGTAAATCCTTCAGCTCCTTTTAATGAAAAATCCTGATTATATCCTTACTACATGCATATTACACATTTTAACGATGATTAGAGTATACTTAATTGATTCCTGGAAATCCTACATTAATATAAAAGTTAATCATAACTAAAATTTCGAAAAATATTAAAATAATGTTAATTGGTAGCAAACTCTCCTCCGTCGGTTCCGTCGGAGCCAGCGCGGCCGCATCCCGAGCGAATCGCGCCGCACCCGCACACCACACAGGACAAGACAAGGGGCACACCCGTTAAGAGGTACATACAATACCTAATACTATGTACATGGCGTAGTGTGTTTAAGAAGTCACCTCAACGCTTTTGTATTGTAGGGTTAAATCCCACATGAGACAACATTTCACAAAGACAACAGAACAGAACAAACTATTGTTCTGACTGTTTTTTTTTTATTTATTTTTTTTTAAATATGTTGAGACATTTTAACACACAACGCCATCTAGTCCCAAACTAAGCAGAGCTTGTACTATGGGTTCTAGATAACTGATATTAATACTTATACACTTTTTTTTGTAAATACATACATATTATACATAGAAAACACCCAAACTCCGAAACAAATATTTGCAGATCATACAAACATTTGGTCCGACTCAGGAATCGAACCCGAGACCTCTTGCACAGCAGTCGCATTCGCTACCACTGCGCCACAGAGGCACTCAAATTTTGTGTCCATCTTATGTGTGTTTGTCAAGTTATATAAATTATATAGTCAAGTCAAATTATATATCATACAAATAGTCCATACCGCATTCAGCGGTTTCCCGCGACCTTCACCAGAATGACCTAGTAGAGGCCTACCCACACTCCAACTCAATAACCGGTATTGTGTTGGTGGCAGCACAGGACTAGTCCAGCTTTATTCCCAGTAGTAGACGTCTTTCGGCTTCACAATGAAAATTACATCACATGGTCGCTGACACTCCATAGGACATACAGGCCAGTTGGTTTTTGCACAGCACCTGTTTTACTCTTATGCTGTAATTGTAACCTCAATAACATTACTCAGAGAAACCAATAACCACTATTGGTTTCTATGATTGATGTAACCAACAACCAAGAGTAAAAATACGTCACTACACGGACGATACACGACGTCTTTACATATCAGATATGTTCTTTAATATTGCTCCATCATGAGGTTATGTTTAATTGTTTATTTATAGAGCGAAATGGCATCTGGGCATTCGGTCTCAGAGCAAACCAAATGATATCATGTTGGAAGTCTTCCGCGCTATGAAGGCTCTTGACTACGAGTGGAAGGTTATCAACCCATATCACGTCAGGTGAGTGTTAACCTACAATCACAGATACAACAAGATTGAGGTAAGCAAGCAATGCTAGTTGTTCTTGCTCAAAATGAACTCCGAAAATATTTAACAGATTTTCGCGTTTATTTTTAAAAGTGTGTTTTGCTGTCATGTCTAAGATAGGATATTTAACATCATGCTTAGACTAGTAGGAGCTAAACTGAGATTGAAAAGACCCAATCGAAATTCTATGGGTCAGCTAGTATATTTCTAAATATAATGGTAGCTTTGCTAGCCTCTGTTTACACATATATTTCTGTTGTTGTTATTATCGTTACTCTAAATAACATAAGCCATGTGCCAATACAATTTAAATGGCAATGAATTTGCTCATCCCATCATTAGCTTGAACAATCAGACAGACAAAGGTAAGTTTAGAATTTTTTATGTTAGTATTTAGATGCTGTTATTGTGATATCACCAAGGGATATTTTATTTATCTGTAAAATATAAGTTGCTTTTTCCATTTTTTTTTTTAGAGTACGTACACTAAACAAAATGACAGAGAAATACGTGAAGATGTCTTTGCAATTATATCAAGTGGACTACAAGTCATACCTGCTAGACTTCAAATCTCTGTCTGGAGAGAAGGAGGACACTGAAGAGGACGCGTCCTCACCTCTAGTCGCCTCCCTCCCCATCCCGCCGCCCCTGTCGCCCACACAGCTGCAAGGCCACCACACAATGGAGTTCTTTGAAATGTGTGCTGCGCTGATCATACAGCTAGCTCGGTAGTGAGTGTTTACATCTTGTTCATTAGGTAGTTTAACTTAAAATTTATATTATTTAACAAAACGCTTAAAATGTCAAATGGACATAAAAAGTAAGCGTTAAATTGTATTTTATTAACAACCAGCTTAAACTTAATAATTACAATTATTATATATTTCAACAGTCCCTAAAGGCGATGTTTATATTTGTACACTAGGAATAGTTTTGTTGCTAGCTAAAATTGTTATAATTTCTAATAAATGGTTGTAGTATTAATTAAATAGCAGATTTTATATAAAGTGATTTTACCAAAGATCATATAGCAAACATTTTTAAGCAATAGAATGTGCCTTGTGAGCATACAATCATTATTTTAATATAGCATTTCCCCTGAATATGCACCAAATGGGTTTCGCTATGTATTAAATTCTAACTAAGTACATTATCTGTTTATAAAATCATGATATGTAAGACAAACGAAAAAATCTAAGAGTTTTTGGGTTTTGGATTCAGTTTTATTGAACAGTAGGTAACAATATGGAGAGATAGCTATCCTTTTAAGATAAATAAGCCTATGAAATGTTTTAAAATAATATGTATCAAATGCTAATATCGGCTGCCTATCAAATGGTTTACCTGATATGAGGCATAACTATGTCCTGCTGTTGCTTATGTACTCTAATTGAATATGTCTTTTTTAGTGACATTCTCTATATATATATACAGATATTGTTAAAGCTTCAAGTATTATAAAAGTTAGTTATTTATCTCGTTTACTAGATTATATTTAGGTATATTAATATGCAATTCTAAATTTACCTATCATTATTTTAAAGTTATTAAAACCTCTTGGAAGTTATGAACCATGTTTTATTTTTAACAAACACTAAACCCGCGGTTGTCGTTGTACATTCACAGTAACAATCGCGTATTACACTGCGTGGTGCAGCTAGTCTAAAATAAAAATTAGCCTAAGTTACTCCTTATATAATCAGCTACCTGCCAGTAATTCTCAAAAGAGATCAGCCAGTACAGACACAAACATTTAAGTTGTTTTTTAAATGTAATGCCGTATATGACTTGCTCTGTGGCGCAGTGGTAGCGAATGCGACTGCTGTACAAGAGGTCTCGGGTTCATTCCTGAGTCGGGCCAAATGTTTGTATGATCTGCAAATATTTGTTTCGGAGTTTGGGTGTTTTCTATGTATAATATGTATGTATTTACAAAAAAAGTATATAAGTATTAATATCAGTTATCTAGTACACATAGTACAAGCTCTGCTTAGTTTGGGACTAGATGGCGTTGTGTGTTAAAATGTCTGAAGATATGAACATATATAGGTTAAGTGAAAAGCTGTTGATTTGCAATTACAAACACATACCCTTCAATTTTATTTATTTGTATAGATTGATCATCAACTGCAACTTCAGTTAGCTTAACACGTGTTCCTTTATATCACACCATATTGACCTTTTTGTAGCGCTGACGCCAGTTAACATTCGATTTAAGGCCGTTATCAGTAACAGCCTTTAACAGTTGATTTTGACATACTCCACCTTATCTAACATTTTTCTCAAAGGTGCAAAATGATAGATAAGGAAGTGGAATAGGATAGAACAGTTAAAAATACATGAATTTTTTTAACATTTATTATTTACTGTATTTATTATCACTGGTTAGCTTAATTAAAATTTGAAAATCTTTTCCCAGAAATGATATTTATTGCATTCCATAAGCGTAAATACAGCTTTGACAGTAAAAGATGGATGATAAAATTTTGTGGAATGCAGTAGCATTTCCAGTGCCAAATATTCGGGATTTTTTTTCGTATTTCAAATATGAAAACTAAACCAAAAATTTAATTATAATTAAAGCCTACCACGTTCTTTTTAATGATATTCAGATAGATGACTTCGACAGTGCAAACACGTACGTGACATATTTATGAGATATCTTGAGTTCATAATTATAACAACTACTTGCAGGTCAACCTTTGGTCTCCATGTTACGCAGCGGCCTTATTTTCCATGGCCAAAAGATAGGGACATTAATTGAAAAGAAAAATAGGAAATTAAATAAGTCTAGGGATTGTAAACAGAATACTGTAATTTATTACAGATCTAGATAATATTTTAAAACAACTAAGGAATTTCTATCTTACAAAACAATGGATGCAATGAATATTATCAACAGATTTTTTGTATTAACAATATAATAAATAAAGTTAAATTAAAGGGTATATATCATTATTTATCTATATCGAGAATGCTAAATACACAATGACGGATTGCGTGTAATATCACAATCAAAGATGTTAGGTATATTCATTACATCCCAACAGCCGTCAATTTGGGGGCGTTCGCAGTTTTCTTATTTGAGGAGGCTTCGAAGTAGTTATATGTTCGTAACTTCAGTTGCTCGCTTAGTGTGTGGTTCAAACCGTGAACTGGTGAGTGAGGGCCATCACGCGGTGGGTGCGGGCGCTACGGGCACGCCTTCGTCGGGTTTGCTCTCCAAGGAAAACGGCGGGATGCGGCAGTCGAACGTGTAACCGTCCTCCCGTTCCATTCGAAATGTACCCCTGGACCAAAAATATTAAGTTAATAGATTTTTTTATCAAAGTAAGACTCGATATTTAACAAGTTTTAGTAAGTTTGGAAGTGAAGAAGCTTCAGAATTAGGGGTTTTTAATAACACTTTTTTGTTATTATCCACTCGGGTTTGATTTGATACATGTCAGTATATGCAATTTTTTTTGCGTGTTAATTATGTAGCTTTTCCCTTTCTTTCGCGTGACAGTAAATATTACGTCAAAATTCTCTATTTTAACAACTCGTTTATAAGATTACAGTAAATAATGACGGTATTAAATAATATGGCCTTAACCCTCTCTTGAGAGGAGACCGAGCCCAGGTTGTTGATGATGATGAAATAATGAAGTCGAAGACTAATAATGTTTCAGCAATCACTTCACCGCTTTCTATTGAGCTAAGTGTTTTTTATGGGTTCGATCCACGAATACTCGTTTTGAGTTTCTTTGTATTCATTTCATGTATGTTTGTAAAGTATGTCTTCTTTAAAAAGAAAGAGAAACATTGAAATGTTGAAATGATGAGTTAGAAGGTTGCGGGCGCGGTGAGTAGCGGCCGGCGCTCACCACATGTGTCCGCTGGGCGCCTGCAGGCTGACGTGGCTGCTGTACTGGAAGGCGGGCGAGTGGCGCGCCAGCACGGGCTCCTGCCCCACGACGCCGCGGCCGCGCACGGTCTCCAGCGTGCCGCTCAGCGAGAAGATGCGCCAGTGCCGCTCGCGCAGCTGCACCGCCTGCGAGCTCAGGTTTTCCAGGCGGATGCAGTAGCGCCACTGCAATAACGTTCATATTTATATATCATTCACAAATATATCGACCATCTCATCTGACACGACGCCACGACCAAACTAAGCAGAGCTTGAACTATAAAACCTAGATTGACTGATAGAATACTTATATATACTTTTTTATGTAAATACATACATATTTTACACAGAAAACATTACATCGCCGAAATAAATATTTGTAGATCATACAAACATTTGATCCGACCCAGGAATCGAACCCAAGACCTCAAGCACAGCAGTCGCATACGCTACCACTGCGCCACCGAGGCCGTAGATTTACTGGACAATGTAGTGTAGTAATGTTGAATTTGGACTCTTAGGCTCAATTTACACCGTCACGGAACAGGATGAAAGTGACTACAACGCAGCCAAACTAAGTTTGCACCTCGCGAACAAATAAACAAACTCAAAACCTCTGTCTTCTGTCACAAACTTGTGCGACGTGTATTGGTGACCAACACACTAACCCTCTCGATCAACTTTGCGACAGAAGTTATGAGTTTGTTTATTTGTTCGCGAGGTGCAAACTTAGCTTGGCTGTGTCTTATGTGCAACGCAATTTATGTCAACTACAAACTAACGGATCTTCCAGGGAATCAGGCATTCCAGCGCAATTTTAATTTATTGACAAAAAGTCCGTTTTTCTGTGTACAATTTCAATGCAACAAGTTTCTTCCGCCGCAATTTAACCGACACGGTATTAAACACCAGTGTAAATTGAGCCTTGCAGATAGCCTGGATAAGATATATGTTTTGCACGAGTTATTTCTGTCTAAAATCCAAGTCCTATTTCATGGTTCTTCTATAATATAAGTATTACTACATACTACTGAACAGTATAGTCCATCTAAAGGTTACCTGTAAGAGATTTGCTAACCACGATAAGGCAGCCCAATATATCACTGTTTTATATTTTACTCTAAATTATATGATTTCCTATCTATCGGTTATTCGATATATGTGTATAAAGGTATTATAGAACTCGTAGAACTTATCTCACCCAATAAACGGCAGAGTTCTGCGACTCGCGACTACCCATGTAGAAGGGTATTACGGTAACACGCACGCCCTCTGTCGTCTCGCGGTGCACATCGCTCAGTTCTAACCATGGATGATTCTTCTTTTGCCATGCTCGCAAAGTTTCTTGGGATATGAATGGAGGATCTAAAACAGAAAGTTGACTAAGAATATTGGAGAGTATCTCATCTCCTGAATATTATATTCTCTGGAAATCACTTTTTTTTCACCTCAAAATCAGGGGTTTCCAAAATTTACCGAATACTGTCCATGTTGTCTTGTCCTGTGTGACTTTGAAGCATTTGCATTATCGTATTTGTGAAGTCTATTTAATTGCAAGGTTTAGCCAGTTTAAATTGCATATGGTTGTACAGTACAAATTAAATAATATTCAATACATATATTCATTACGAAAAATTGCTGAACAATTATTCGAAATCGACAATAGCTCGAGAGATCGCCGTATATCTCGTCTCATTTACGGTTTATGCTTTTCCAAGTTTAAGGCTGAAAAACTAAATGAATTACCCATATTTTTGTCTATTGTTTGTACTTTTTATAACTTGAAATCATGTTAAAAACTATCCAAAGATTAACTATATTGTTGGACTTATTCTTACCTTTATCAGGATTATGCATAAGAAATTTATCAAAAAGCTCATGTTGCAATGGAACCCTCTCTACAGACGTGTATGGTATAATGTCATCATGTGCCACATAGTCTAATCCAGGTATTGCGTATAGGCTTCGACTAGATTCTTGGTTGCCAAGGAAGGTTACAGCTTCCGTTTGAGCACGCTGCAAAAAAACATTTTTTTTTAAAGACAATGAATCATTATTTCATATATCTTTGACAGTCAGACAGAGTCTCAAATAGATAGAGCCTTTTTTTACCTTACCCTCAATTTAGGCGACGTACGAATTTTGTGACGCTTGCATGTAAATATTATTTTTTTTATCACTTTTTATTTCTTAGTATTTTAATTTTATTTTATTATGGTTATTGTAATGATTTGATTATTTGACATAATTAGGAATAAATATTGTTTATCAAATGCATTGATACTTTTATTAGTTGATTTACTGTACACATTCATCACAAGATACAACCTTTTCAGGGTTATTAAAACAGACTTGAACATATTGACTCAATCTAAAAAACAAGGGCGGCGAAGAACTTATGCCAAACAATTGTTTGTTATCTTATTGATCTCATCATATATCATATCAACAACCCATAACTTCCCACTGCTGGGCTCGAGTCCCCTCTCAGGAGAGGGTTAAGGCCATACGTCCCCGCGCTGGCCAAGTGCGGGTTGGGGACTGGCAAGACAACGTTGTGGCTACGTAATCTTAACGTCGGATGTTGTCAAGCCGCCCAACCTTCGTCGTCGTCGTTCCTTACCCTCGGTGATTGTATCTAAACACCAAGTGCAACTGGGCTATGAGTGCCTCTTATTGATCTATTTGAGAAGATATATTGAAAATAGTAGTGATAGTTGTATTGTTTTGTATTTTCCCACTGGATTATAAAGAAATATTAAGGATGGGGCAACATAAAAGTAAGACTAAAGATGGACAGCAACACATTTATAATACAGGTGAAGTATTAACTTCATGCATGCATTTTACTTATCTGCATTCAACCATCATCTATGCAGGTGTTGAATGGGATGAAATGAGAAAATATTCTTCATAAATTTGAATTTTTTAATAATAATCTGTCACTCACTAATTTATCCCTTTCCTCGCACTCTTTCACTTATCCAAACCAAAAAAATGTTTCATTACAATTTTTCATTATTATTTCATTCTCATGAATAAATATCATTTTAATTATTATTTAATTCTCATGAATCTGAAGTGCGGGTATTTAAAAATTGTAGGACTACCTATATAGACTATGATACAGAATTTTATAAAAGGTATATAGCTATTTTTTTCTATGCTAAAAAGCAATGACTACAATATTTATGTATTTAAAACATAATGTATGCAGGTTTTAAAAGGACATTCAAGGCATTCTTACTATGTACGGAGCATCTCTGGTGTCTATTAGAACTTGGTAAAATGTATGGGTTCTGCCCTTAACTTCCTTGCCAACGTTTGACAGAGAATCGCCAGATTCTGTTGATTGCGAAGTGTCTTTATTCTCCTTTTTAATGGTTGCATCCCTGTCGTATACTCGAGCCAGCCATGGAAACAAAATCACTCCTCGATAACCAAATACCTTATGCAATATTAACTGGCCTGTATCATATTTGCCACTAGCCTTTGGTGATTCGAGTTTGCCAACCTCCGCCAGTCTGAAAAGCAAAACAGTTTCAATGAAAAAAATTGTAGAGGTTATGTGTTTGTAATATTTTTCAGTTTCTTACCTAGCATAACGAGCTACTTGAGTAATTAAAATTCTAGAAATAGATAATCTAACTGGACTTGTTGGTACAAATCTTAACAATATCTCCATTTTATCATTGTAATTTATTGTTTTTCTATATTTTTGTTTGACAGTTGACTACCTTGACAAAAGATGTTAGAGGTGTTCATTGCTCATATTGATTGACCAGATTGACCTTTACGTAAATATACTCTATGGATTAAATGCAGTTATTTATAAGTAGATCCAATTCTCTTTATAACTTTAACGCATACCTATGGCTAACAACCACTATTTATTCATAGAAAGTTTCTCTTCTACTTTATTACTTAAATTGTCTATAAAAATTCAATGAATTTGATAATCCGACTATATTTATTTTAAATAGAATCTATAAATTAGAGTGCTACTTGGTATAGTGATTGAAGAGTGCTTTAATTAAATAATTTGTTGTGATAATAATAAGGATTTTGATTACCAGTAAAACAATACCTATTTAATGATACACCCAAAAGTGCAGGCACAGGTCGCTAGCTCCAGAAGCGAATCGTGAATCTGCTAGACTATGGGCTAATATACTAGGGACTTTTTTGCTAAATGTTTAATATGGTCAAAGTTGGCGAACGAGTAAATGAGTTGCTTGATGCCATCATTCTGATGGGAAGTAATTACCACCAATTGAAACCCATAACTCAACAGTCACAATTACATAATACTTTACTACCCTTTATAGACCTCCACTTTTTTCTTTGGGAAGTTTGAGTCTTCCCCGCCTTAATAGGCGGGGAAGATTAGCCCAATCAGTAACAATGTGTCTAGGCTCGACCGTGTTTCATTAAGATAGCTATCGGAGACAAATCACGACTGATTAAATCGACCAGGATGCTGGGACTAGTCTTAATTGGCTACGCAGTTCTGGTATTCCATTGTCTACTCACGTCATAGACCGTCGCGTGAGTGCGACCTTATCAAAAAGTGATATATGTGCCAGGAATGTGGCACATATATCACTTTTACCGAGATGCTACGATATTCTTAGGCTAGTCAACAAGTTTAAAAACTGGTGAACTTTCGATGAAGGTCCTAAAAATATGATCGATATCTCACTCGTTTTGGATTGACGTATAAAAATGTATCGAAAGTATGTTTTAGCACATAAAATTATTAGCTTATGAAGAATGTGTTAAGCCAATCCACAACTACTTTTAACCCATCTTTAAATTAAATCTGATTTTTTATGTTATGTATCATCTCTTTATTATTTTTCCACAAACGACGTAGTAGAGGTAATTTCCGAGAGTTTTCACTTATTGTGTACGGTTGTGTCTTTTCTTCTTGATAAGCGTCGATTGTACCTTTGCTTTTTTTGTGAGATTTTTTCTTTCTATTTGTCTTTGTTCGCACTGGTGCTAGGTGGTCCTGGAAAGGTACTCTGGCTATTTTTGTTATTACTTAAAGAGTAATTTATTTCGACTGTATGACGAGGAGAAAGTGGAATAAAGGTCATGGATTTTCGATAGGTACAATTCAACTGTGAAGCCAGCACTACACTCGCGGCGCGATTGGCCGTGAAAGCCGACAGTTGCAAATCACGAGTGTAGATGTTGTTCACGCCTTCTCGTTCACGCTTCGCACTGATCCCCGATCAGTGTCGGTTTTTTGGCTCGTGACAGAGGGCTAGCGGCGTGAACGCATCCACACTCGCAGTTTTCCGCAGTAGCGTACAAGACATCGTAGGGAGTGGTTGTGCTTGTGCGTGCGTTGGTGATTGACCTAAATATGAATACTACATGGAATAATGATCTGGAATTGAACCTCATTGAGTGTTATCAAGCTGAGCCTTTACTGTAGCAGTCGAAACATTAGGACCATAATAATAAGGTTCATGATGTCCAAGTAACACGCATAAGCGCTATCTTAGATATACCTGTATTTGAGTTAAAGACTGCCTCGCCTATCTAGTGGTTAGCATAAGCGATTGCAGATCAAGGGGTCCCGGGTTCGATTCCCGGGTCGGACTGCAGTTGGGTTTTCTTACAAGAAAATCTTAATAGCAACCCAGAGTATGGATTAGGGTGTTATTTCCCACCCGTGCCTCGGAGAGCACGTCAAGCCGTCGGTCTCGGTTGTCATGAACACCTATGACAATCGTTATTGGAAGTCAGTGCCCTCAGATATACTAACAACTAATTCAACCTTCGAATTCAGTTCATCCTCAGGGTTGCCGAGTTCCGATGCCAGTCGTTCCGTGTAAAAACTAATATTCAGATAAAGTCGATTGAACAAGCCGGCCCCAAATTTTGGGAATAATAAAGGCTAGGAAGATGATGAGCTTAGTTAAATAAAAAGAAGGAATCGCTTATGTCGATAGATGGTATAGAAATAATACGTTTAGAAAGAAGTAATACGCAGTGGCAAACAATAACACAGCAGCAGCAAAATCTTATCGTCGCCTATCATAGTCACGAAAAAGACTAAAGCTCACGGCGTTTAATCATGGCGTGAATTCACGGCGCGACGTCACACGCGGGTGTGGAGCCGGCTTGAAACAATCTCACGAATCCGTCTTTCTCTTGCATAAATCGGACAACTCCTTGATAACTTGATAACATACGTTTAGCAGAATAGTTGACACACTTATAAAAAGAAATATCACGATCAACGTGATCATTATTTCCACATTTCGGGGAGAGAGGCTTGTTGGAAGGGCACATCTTTGATGTATGACCGAATCTCCAACATCTTGAGCATTGTGTCACAAGAAACACGAATGGAGAGACAGCAATCCGTAGGTTAATTAAATAAATATGACCTGGTAACGAATTACCCTTAAAGCCAATTCTAATAAAGAAAAAAAAATGGTCTCATTAGAAATCCATTCTTCCTTGGTTCTCCTATTTATCCGCTTAGCAATTACGAGGTCTTTGTCAGTTTAAATACATTTCATGTATCGGTCTCCGAGAGTTCCACATCTATTTTAACAACATATATAGTATATGTTGTTAAAATAGATGTGGAACTCTAATATAACATAAATCTACTTCCCAGGTTTTTGTCCGTGCCAACCAATTTCAGTTAAAGCGTCGCAAGATATAAATATCTTGCCGTTTATTTCCTTATCAAAATTTAATAATAACTTATAAGGGTTAATATATTTGAATTTGTCACTTCAGATATTTTGTTTTCATTTAGCAACTTTGTCATAGTAAATTGCTTCGGTAACTTTTCTTTTGAACGCAAAAACGCAAATCTGCCACATAGCTATCGATAGCATGTTCAGACAAATCTATAGACTTTCTAGCTATCGATTGCATGTTCAGACAAATCTATATACTTTCTTTTCTTCGCAACCGTCTGCCGAAAGTTCCAACCTTTTTCGTAGTCCTCCATATGTATATATCTGGTCAGTCTCATCTCGTTGGTCAACTATAGTTTCGCAGCTGCTTGTTTCATTATAGTCATTGCAATACCGTTCGATGCCCATTTAGATTAAGGTTCATATTATCTTCACACAATATACGGCCGGTCGATGTCGATTGCGCTACGCCGAGCGATAACAAACTGGTTAGTGGTTTACAATGTTTGTTGCCTACTTGGAACGTGTTCTAACAAATAAAAAATAAATACGATTCGGATACTCAGAGACATTTAATTGATTTGATTTGATCCATTAATTGTTGCAGACGTTGCAGTTGCATTTAACCAGTACAAGATTGGATTGGCCCGATTGTTATTTTAATCGAGTTCGAGTTGACACATCGCATCGCTAGCATCATACGGCTCAATATACACATACACTTTTCTTTCATTTCAAACGTAACTTGCTTCTCAAAGTTCAAAGTCCCGGCGGTCAATTAATATATTAATAAATCAAAGTTTTGTATGCATACTCTGGCAGTTGACATTGGTTACTAAATAAGGACTTTGTTTACTTCATTGTGTAATGATGAACATTACAAAAATCGTAAAAGCTTTTGGTAAGTTTGGTCTGAATATTATTATTTTTTACTTACATTTGTATTCTGACCATTTACATATTTATTTCCAGCTCCTGCAACATTGAAACAGACGAGATGCATTGCATCTTTATCAGCATTGCCTGATACGTATCAAATGCTTTACAAAACTTGTAGAGATTTCGCTGAAGGGGAATTGAAGCCAAATGCTGCCAAGTATGATCGCGAACATCTGTATCCTGCTGACGCTATTAAGAAAATGGGTGAACTGGGACTTATGGCCATAGCTACTCCAGAAGAATTGGGGGGTGCTGGCTTAGACTATCTTGCTTATGCCATTGCTTTGGAGGAGATATCCCGTGGTTGTGCATCAGCTGGAGTGATTATGTCTGTAAACAACTCATTGTACTTAGGACCACTTCTACACTGGGCTAATGATAAACAAAAACAGGAATTTGTTACACCATTCTGCACAGGTTTGACTATTATGCTTTAATAATTCAATATACCTTCTAATTAATGTGAGTTTAGACAAAGAAATAAGAAAAAATAATTATGTTACATAATAAATTGCCTTACTTTCTAATATTTATAATAAATAAATTAAATGCTTACAAAAGATAGTCCAGTAGACTAAATGATTTAATATTGACTTAACTACACTACTTTTCTAATGAGAACTGAACTGAATTTGTGTTTAACTACACTGGAAATGTAAGGTTGGCATAAACACTCAATAATATTTTAGTAAAAGAAATAAAGTTTATAGTTTTTTTTTTATACACCAAAATATCTGCAATTGTTGACAAATACAGGGCAAGATGGCAGATTTCCAATACTATCCTTATTTGAAACATTGTACAGATCAATAAAATTTATTTTGTATCTTTTGCAGGCATATTGAATTACCTCGATCTAAATTTTTAATAAAGACTTCTTGAGGAAATATAAGTATGGATAGACTTCATTTAAAGATTTCATTGATTATTCTATCACTAATTGTTGGGCAGTGTGTTATTCAAAACTGCTAGCTAATATTTTCTTTCTTTTTTTTCATTAAATATAGTAATAATAACACACATATCATTAAAAAAATATATAAAATCCTACTGGTGCTATAGGTTTTAAACTTCTAACTCAATTTACAGGTGACATAGTTGGATGCTTTGCATTATCAGAACCAGGAAATGGTTCTGATGCTGGTGCTGCTTCTACCACTGCCAAAGATGGTGGTGACAAATGGATATTGAACGGCACTAAATGTTGGATCACTAACGGTTACGAAAGCAAAGCATCTGTTGTCTTTGCCACCACAGACAAAAGTAAAAAACACAAAGGGATCTCAGCTTTCATTGTACCAAAGCCTATAAAGGGTTTAGAATTAGGAAAGAAAGAAGATAAGTTAGGAATAAGAGGTTCATCAACATGTTCACTTATGTTTGAAGACTGTGTAATTCCTAAGGAAAATGTTCTAGGAGAACCTGGATTGGGTTTTAAGATTGCAATGATAACTTTAGATTCAGGACGGATTGGTATCGCGTCACAAGCCTTAGGTATAGCTCAGGTAAACATTACTCTTTTTTAAATAATGGGTATGCGCATGACTTCAGCTATTGTGAAATATTATAAAAACATCATCTGACAGTGGATTGTTTTTTGTATGTTAAACCAGCAAACTTGTTAGTGAAATACATGTGTTACAGCCCTTAAACATAGCTTGACCTCTGTGACAGATGGTTACGAATCCAACAAAGTAACTTTGAACAAGTAATTTGATTTGGTATTAGTGCAGTCCATGCTAATGCTATATATTAGAAAATAAGACTGTTACGTCGGTCAGTTTTCTATGAAGCTGTTGTCAAGTCTGTCCTTACATTCTGAAGCATGGTTCTCCCTACTCCTGACTTCTAAATATTATCACATCTCATTTCTCCATACTACACTACTTACCCTCTTCAAAAAGCTGAGTACTAGTCAACAGCCTTAAGGTTTAAATCTGATTCCAGATACATTCAAAACCAAGATTGCACGAATGCTGTAAAATGTGACTTTTACTAATCTTTGGAGTTTACATGGATATACTATCATGGCCCAATTTGGCTCCTGACTTGATAAGAGTAAAAAGTATATTGTTAGTATTTAATTCATAAAGTGAATTGAAACTCTGGGTTCTGCCTAAAACTAATAGAATGTAATGTATTAACTCCTAATAAATTTTTTCGCCAGACATATTAGTTTAAGAAAAAAGGGTTTTGATGGAGAAGAGCCCTTTGTAATAAAAGGAATATTAGATGCAGATCTTTACTGAACTTTGTCCGAAAGGCCTAACCTAACCATTTTTAGGGATGTCCAATGTAGTACCGTTTATCGACTCCAAAGTAAAGTTAAGTATTTTCTTTCTAGGCGTCCTTAGACGTTGCCGCTGAATATGCCTCAAAACGCATGGCGTTTGGAAAGCCAATCATGAAGTTGCAAGCTATACAAAACAAATTGGCTGATATGGCATTACAACTAGAGTCGGCGCGATTGCTGACATGGAGAGCAGCTTGGTTGAAAGATAACAAAAAACCATATACCAAAGAGGCAGCAATGGCCAAGTTAGCAGCTTCAGAGGCAGCTACGTTCTTATCTCACCAATGTATTCAGGTATTATTGGCTTTATTGTTGAACTTGCTAATTCTTCTATATGGTTGAAGTATCTTGGCGAGTCTGCGAACTTTAGCACATGTACACTCGAAGTAACCAAAAAGGGATGTCCAATACGCATGCCTGAGGGAGTTGTTTGATTGTTATCAATAAAAGCGATTGAATTTTAAATTTTATCAAACATTCGTTAGTGAAGTAGATGTTAATAGGTAACTGTTATTTAAGTAAATCATCATTGCCTGGAGGGCATTTAGTTCCAAAAAAAGCTATTGCGTAACCTTCTGCCCGAAGGTCGGACTCGTCAACATACGGCGGACGTATTATAATAACCACGTCAGTATCATGTTCAATCTTATCTTTGTAACAATCGTTACTATTACTTTACAACACAGAAATAGGTTTGTTGTGCGAGTTCTTAATTATTTATATTGCTAGCTATGCCCTTCAAAAACCGCCGGTAACACCTCAGGGCTTAGCTAGTCTAAAATAAAAATACTCTAAGTTACTAGGCTACTTAGCTTCAGACTAGTATCTTCCCGCGGGTAACACCGCTCTGCATAGCTAGTGTGTTAATAAGATTTTTCGATTTTGCTCTATTTTATAAGTCTGTATATTTATTTAGCAAACTGCAGAATAAAATACTTGTCCGTTATTTTATAGATTTTAGGAGGAATGGGCTACGTGTCTGATATGCCCGCAGAGCGACACTACCGCGATGCCAGAATCACTGAAATCTACGAGGGCACTTCTGAAATACAGAGACTTGTTATAGCTGGGCAGCTCATCAAAGAATATGGTCTCCACTGATTTATCTGTTTATATTGTATAAGTGAAAGTATTATCTATATAAGGGTAGGACTTATTATTGAAAATGATATTATCTCTGGACAGAAATACTATTACTAATCCTTTAAGTGCGAGCAGCTATAGTCTTACAGATACTCTGAAAAGATGAATAAATAACAAGGAGTATGAGGAGTAACTAACAAAAAAATACTTTGGCTATTGCCACACACATTAGTAAAAAAGGACTGTATTTTAGATGCGTATTTGTCATTTTATAATTACATATACACATTTTTTTTTAATATTAATTTACGGAGTTAGCCACAATTTTTACTATGACACTCATATATACATACACATTATATTAATATAATATATAATTGTATAAAAATTATAGATATTTATTACCAGAACTC
This sequence comes from Hyphantria cunea, assembly GCA_003709505.1. NCBI lineage: Eukaryota > Metazoa > Arthropoda > Insecta > Lepidoptera > Erebidae > Hyphantria > Hyphantria cunea. The sequence continues at coordinate 139,245 of PKRV01002134.1, forward strand.
GAAACACACTTTTTATGAAATCTAATATCTGAATAAATGATATTTTAAGAATGGATTTGATATTAAAAATTTTTTCATGTCAGACTTGTGTCGGATATTTTGCATCTATATTGTTTGTTGTTAAATAAAAGATATATTTTAAAGTATTGCAAAGTTTATTAATTTCCTTATTAGTACATAAACATTGTCAGGAAAAATAACAGGATAACAAATTCATGATTTTTTTTAAATGATCAATGATGTTAATTAGTGCTGCAAGATAATAGTAAAATTATGCACCATATTAAATCAGTGAATAATCATGGTATGGTCTATTTTTTTTTTACTCTTACATACAATTAATGAGGATAATAAATTCTTCTTCAGGATAATACTGGTTACTGTCCAGGACCTGAGAGTGACTTGTCCATGAATTTCCTTTTGGCAAAGCACAGCCACCACTTGCTTGGCTTACCATCTTCTGTATCAAAGACCTAGAAATAAGAAAACAATATTATTATTTTTATCCCCAGAGCAAAGAATAATTGTTTTGTCAGAGTATGTATGTTTGCATGTTCAATAGTCATAGTCCGGATGACATAGGCTATATAAATTTGACTGCCTCGGTGGCGCAGTGGTAGCGTATCCGACTGTTTTCCCTCAGGTCTCGAGTACGAATCCTGGGTCGCAACAAATGTTTGTATGATCCTACAAATATTTGTTTCGGAGTTTGGGTGTTTTCTATGTATAGTGTGTATGTATTAACAAAAAAAATGTATTTATGTATTCATATCAGTTGTCTTTACCCATAATACAAGCTCTACTTAGTTTGGGACTAGAAGACGTCGTGTTAGATGTCCAAAATATTTTTTTATTTAATCAAACTCTTTACACATTTTTGAAATTTTTTTTGTTTTAAGAAAATGTTTACACACATAAATATGTAGGTGTAATGTAACTGGGTAAGTATCTAAACAGCTTTTGGTATATCCAGACAGTTAGCTTATTCTGAGCTAAGAAGATTTCTTTATAAAGTATATAAACTGTACTTTGAGTATATACTGGTTTATTAATCCAAACCCATTACCATATTATCCTTTAAACACCAACACTAATATAACATGTTTTTACGTTACCTCCCACACAAAGTAAACAACCAAACAGTAGTACTAAAATTTACCTTATCACAAACACGGGCGCCAGTCTCGTGTCTCATTTGCTGTAAGTATTGCCGCATCAAATCTGTATGTATAACAATTGAATACATTAATTGTATGAATTCTTTACAGATACATGGTAGAAATAATCAAATATACTTTCGATTGTTATCTTTCTTTAAATTAAATCATGTTATCCATACTTATATTATAACTCTCTCTATGCTGCGATAACCGATGAACATGCGGATATTGATTTTTTTTTATGGTTAGGGGACAATCAAGCAGATGATTCATTTAGTAGTGTGTCCACATCATCATTATGAAATTTAAGATATCATAAAATAATTGTTTGAATGATATTATCGCGAATTTTGACGTATTTTTTTGCTGTATTAAATATAAGATAATACAAGAAGTTATCTCATGATTAGATAGAGTGTTCAGAGTTTGTCAACACCCGTAGTCCTCGAGCATTACAGTTACCATTGGTTAATGTTCAATTTTAAAGAATAAAAATGTATGGTATACACTCCATCATCATCAACACCCTTTAACAGTCCTCTTCTGGACATAGGCCTTTTTATACGATAAGGGGACAAACAAGCAGATGTATCGCCTGATGGTAAGCGATTATTGCCGCCTACGAACCTGCAACACAAAGTTGTCACAAGTGCGTTGCCTGCCTTTTAAAAAGGAGTACTCTGTTTTCTTCAGGCGACATTTCCTTCCACAGTTTTGTTGTGCGAGGCAGAAAGTTCCAGGAAAAGCTCACATGTGTGGACTGCCAACTATCTAGATAATGGGGATGAAATTTCTGTTGCATAGGATGATCGTCACCTATCCATAGAAAGTAGGTTTTGGCCTACTATATCACATTGCTTGTTTCAAGCTTTCCATTTCTTAGCAGTGATGTCACCCTGCATAGTTTGTTCCTTTAATTGCCTCTTGCAACACTCGCTGGATAAATAACTCCATATTCTTAATCCACATAGACAATATGTACAATGTGCTTAACAAGAGTATAAATAATAGGGGGAAATAGGAACTTTATACAGAAATAGTCTATAGAAGCATGATTCACATTTTGAGGAATGATACAAGTACAATAAGTCATTATTTACATCATCATCATTTTTAGGGGTGTGCATATAGATCTAAACATACTATTAACCAATATAATTCCATTAAGTCATTACCTATAAAATGGCTGATTCTATGTGATCTATTCCTGTCGCCAATGTCAACAACTTTCTTTGAATAGGAGGATTGTTTGCTTATGAATTAAATAATATCAAATATTTATACATATTTCTGTTTCACATACCAGCTTCCTGAGTGCTAGCTGGCTTAGCATACACCGAGTTAAGAGGAAAACCGTATTCTCCAGGTATGTCAAATTTAGATATGGCCAGCATATACATCTCCTGCTGTCCCTGGTTCTTGTTGGAACACTTCTGGAGACGTTTCAAGCACTCAGAAATATACAAGGTGAGGTAAATGAGGACTCTATCGGCATCCGACTGAAACATTCATAAACATAATCTTAAATCTGTTTAAAGAATTAATTTTAAATTATAATTTAAAAAGAAATACCTTAATTTCATAAAATCTGAAAAATACATTGGCTTTAAAATAATTGAGAGCTTCATCAACAATGTCAAGTTCAATCTTTGGGCTTAGCGGAGCTGGGCCTCGGAAAGTGGTACGTAGCGGGAGCAAAGCTAAGTTTCCTACAGACTGGGTGTAGTCTGTCAAAGTTGAATGATACGCCTGATAAGGAAATAATATGTTAAAACAAATTAATAGAGTTATATTGTTCTGTTCACCGTATACTAGTACCTAATGGCACCTTAATATAAAACTTACAGGCATGTTATAAGCTATCGAACACAATTGTGTAAATTCTAACAAGATTATATACACCGGGTTTGTTTACGAATTGCGAACTAGAAATGATTGTAATTGTAAATATATAAGTTTCAGCCAATGTATTAGAACACAGTAATATTTATCATAACTATAAACGAAGTTCTATAATATCTAAATCTCTGAAATTCTAAGGAAATTCAGGAAATGAATCACTGTCCACAACTAACTGTCAACCTGTCAATGAGATAATTGACAAAGCCGATCAAAATGTCAAGATAATAATGTTAAATCGACAAAAAATACGAAATATTTAAGTTCGAGATCGTTTTTTTATTTTTTCGAAAAATGGTCCCCATTTCATCTCATTCACATTTATTATATTTTTATCATTATTTTCATCATGACGAAGACTTGAAGATTTAAGATTTGAAGACTTTTTATACTTGACATTGGCAGAAATAGCTGATTAGCTGGTTGCCATCATAAGCATCAAAAGAAGAAGTTTGCCTATATATATCGTTCATAGCTAAGAGTGCAATGAAATCTAAAAAAAAGTCGTCCTCAGTAATTTTGGGCACACTCAGTGAAAAATTAATTTGTGTGATTCCCTTTAAGTTGACACTTTTTTAGACCCCGCACACTAGATAAAAGATTTTAAGATTGAGTTCTGTTCCTTCTTCTTTTGATGAAGTGATAACCAGCCGAATCAGCTATTTCTGCCAATGTCAAGTATTCAAAATCTTCCATTATAAGTCTTCGAGTCTTCAAGTCTTCGTCGTAATGAAATTAATGATAAAAATTTAATAAATGTGTATGTCATGAAATGGGAAACGTCTTTAAAAGTCTATGTCAAGTTACGTTTTACATTGATATGTCGAATTGTAAGCATCGAAATATCGATGTCATCGAAGTCAAATCATCGATGTTTTTCTGAAAACATTGATGTTTCTTCAACATCGATGAATACATAGAAGTATAATAGATAGAACAGGAGAGCCAGCTGCCGCTCGGAAAGAGACAATCGTGATCCCAACCTGTCTGTTATATAAATAATAAACAATAATCAATTCTTCATTGCGCGCAGTCCTTTAGATGGGGTACCACGATCTTGTCTCTCTTTCTAACCGTTGGACGTCTCCGCCTACAGGCAGCGGTATGTCTTCCTTACTCTATCTATAACATCTCTATAGATGAACATCCAGCATCCCTACTCTTGATTTGACTTACAAGTGACAGCTGACAGATTTACTTTGAATTTGAAGGGAAAGCACATGTGGTGTTTTATTCGTGAATAAAAATTATATTTTTATTCTAAGAATCTAGTACAGTTATGGCTGACGATACACAAAATCAAGTACTAGCGATAGTCGCAAACATAGTAAAAAAACAAGATCCTGTGGAGAAGTCAAACGACGAAGAGACTAAGGATAACCAAAAAAATGTAAAGCAAAAAGAACCTGTCAGAGGTATACCGAAATCTGTTCGATTTTGGAAGTCTAAAAAAGAAAGGTATGTACTGACATATGTTACAAGTGTGTACAATCACTACAGATAATTAATTTACAATTTATAAATTTAATGATCTTTTTTTAGGTTTGCTACAATAAACAAAACAAAAGGGTTGAAATCTAATTTTGAAAAGAAAGCTGCTTTACGATTGGAATTACTAAAAACAAAAGAGCTTTCAAGACAAATGTTAGAAGAAATTAAACAGAAAGAACTTGACAAAAAAGAGCGTAGAAGGGAGAACATCAAGCGTACTGAAGAGAACAGACGAAAAGCTGAAATTGTACAAGTGATTACCAACACAGCCAAACTAAAACGAATGAGAAAGAAACAGCTGAAATTCATTGAGAAAAGAGATACTACTCAACATGTTCAAACTAATAAATAATAACATAGACAATGGTATTTCTAGTGATATTACTTAAATATTGAAATTGGTGTCTGAAAATGTTTTATGAAGAAAATGAGAGATCCTTATTTATGTAAACACTTGCCTGGATGCAATAAAGATGTAAAAAGCTACCTCATTATGTTGATGTTGTCTTACTTACATATAATGGTTGTTGCTCAATGTTATGAAATATAGATAACAGTTATATAGAACCATTTGTGGGTTCAGCAAATAATAAGAAATGGGAGTTAGCTTTTTTTATGCCAATGTTAGATTCCTCTGTAAGTAATTTTTAAAAGTGGCAATATTATTGAATATAATAATATCATATCTGATTGTAAAACTTCAAGCATTTCTGTCATATATATACAATTAAATCTAATTAAGAATATGCAACTGAAATCAACAAGCAAGTATTTTTTATTTGTCCGCTGCTAAAAACCTGTTGAGAGCTTCAGATTTATCTCATTAATTTCCTGGTATCAAAACTTTGTAATGTACCTATGAAAATAGAGAAACAGGATTTTATGTCCTTCCAACACAAAGGGAGGATGCTCCGACCAGGCGAGGTGATCATGCTTGGTGTGCCACTGCCCAACGGTGATGTTGGGAATTTATGTATACGTTAATCGGCGCGAGTATTACTATTGCGTGATGTAGGATATGTAGCTTCTTCATATACGACATTACTCCGCAGTTCAGTGTATCTTCGGCAGATGGTGTTGTCATATGTTTTTGTTGTCGCTGTATGTGGAAGCCGCCACAATAATAAAAAAAAACAAATAAACACTGAGGTACGACTAGCTCGTTAGTGATGCTCTTACTATCAAATGTTTACTACAGATCTTAAATGTATAGCTTGATCTCAGTGACAGATGGCTACAAAGTAATTTTGAAAAATCAATTCTATTTCATAACTATATTTTCAAGTGAAGTGAAGTGCAATACTCCTACTAATATTATAAATGCGAAAGTTTGTGAGGATGTATGTATGGATGTTTGTTACTATATCTGAAAAAAACTACTTAACAGCTTTAGATGGGATTTTACAGTAACATAGCTTAAACTTCAGAATAACACATTAGGCTACGATCTATCGCGATAATCGACATACATGTGTGCGGAGCCGCGGGCAAGAGCAAGTATAAAAAGATATATATTAAACAAAATACAGTATAGTACACACATAGTGACAACTATCATAGAGATCAAGCTATTTATTAAGGAATATGTAGAAAATCCTTTCTATACTATTTTTATAATGGTTTAGGTGGAAAAGAGCTCCTGATGTAAAGTGACTTTCACCATTTATGAACACCTGCAACTCAGAAGTCCAAGGTTAAAGTCGGCTCAATAGTTGTCTTGTGAGCCAGAAGTATGCTCTTTTAATGAAGGTCTGCAAATTCTGCAGGCGAATTAATTCCACTTGATTCTGAACTTTACAGTGGTATATCGAGCCAATAGCGCAAATAATGGAGATGAATAAATCCATCCCTTGAGGGTTGTATAATCAGAAGCAATCTACAATACCAACTTCTTATAAATTAAAACACAAACATAATTCCATCTAATATTTTTATTAAGTATTTATAGCAATATAAGATACTCCCACAAATACATATAAAAATATTAAATACTCTTTTACAAGTTTTGGCAGGTGATGAATTGTGTGGGCATCAAATATTTACAGTAATATTCTCAAGTTCAACGCTGAGATGAAACAGTGGAACATTAATCTTAAAATTAATTTTTCATGAATTTATGTACATCAATGAATAATTTTCAGTGACTATTTATATAAATATCTATAAAATACACCAACACTATTGATTATAATTTACATTGAAAACACAAAGTAATTACTTCAAAAATTAATGTGTGATAGATGAACTCAGCAAAATTCATTAGGAGACACTGTCATTATTTATATTACAAAATTAAGCCTCAATAATTATATTACATCACTTTTGTCAGAATACTGCTCCACATAATTAGTACATGTTCTGCTCGCACACCATATAACTTATCAATAATAACCACTTATCACAAAATAAATCTATCAAAAATTAATTCAAAATTAAAAATGTTATAAATTGTTATAAAATTAAATCACACATACCAAGTATACTTCTTACGATGTAGTGTCTTAACATCTCGTATTAAATTCAATCAAATAATTTACAACAACAATACAGTTGTTATAATAATAACAACAATAGTTAGTAGCTTATATACTAATATTTTAGTCTAACATTTGTCTATAATACTCCATTCAACGTATAGAAAAAATCTGCATTGAAAACATCAGTCTAAGGCAGCGACAACAAAGTTTGTTCATTTGAAAACAGCTTAGTATTTGACAGGGCAGGTGATCGAGGTACTTGTTTATAGCGTCAGAACAATTTTGTTCAAATTGGTATGTACACTTGTATTGCGTATTTTGCTTCACCCTAAACATTTTTAATAGAGGGTTTAAATAGATATAATTAAAAAACTGCTTACATGTTAAACATTCATGAGATTCATATTAGATCTTAACTTAATCAAAAACAACCAGATGTCTTAAAACAGAATAAAATGTTGGACAGCTCAAATAAAGTTGGACCTTTTGAAATATTTTTTATTTATATAAAACGTATACCGAGCCGATTTCGGCCTCGGTTGCCAGTTTTAATGGAGACCAGTTAATTACGCTGGAGATATAGTGCACAAGTATACACCCTAACACAGTTGCATTCTCTGTTCCCTCACTTGCACAATCCGATGGGACGGCTATCCGATAAGGCCAGAGATTGTATAGTGTTTTATCATAACAATTTAATTTTATCATTCGAGTTTACTGTCTATCGTCAATAGTATGGTTATTGGCCAATTTTGTTTCATTTACATGTTATAAAATACTAAACTCAAACAAAATAATAATTTTAGTGATTTGGATATTTTTAGTCAGTTGCTAATAGTTATACTCTAACATATAATTAAAAACGTAATAGTATATAGTGGCTGAGTATTTCCGAAATCCCACGCTCGGGAGCTCATTACGGGTCCCCCGAGCGGACCGATCGCGACCACTTCAGACTCTGACTACGAACCGCCAGCCTCTCCTAGGCGCACCGACCGTGCCCTCTTCCGAGGGAGCCTCGAGGCTGGCCAACCGCAATGACCGGCTCATGGTGATGAGTCGCGTGGACAACAACTTCAAGGAGCACAGCATTCCAAGAAGCTCCCCGCCCCCACAAGGGGGGAGAAGTACACAACGACGACGAAATACCTATTTTAATGTAGTCATTACGAACGAAGTTTATACAAAATCTGACTGTACATTGCAACATTCATTTCAACTCAAGTACCCTGCGTTGTAAAAAAAAACATGTTAATACTAGATAAGAACAGTTCACGTCTATAGTAGCAATTTCATCATATTTTCACAAGATGTGGTGGAAAATCAGAAAAGAACAACGTCTTTGAGTTAGGTCCACTTTGGCACTCAACTAAGGTACCTCCCAGGCCTCGAGTTAGAGTAACTTAGCTGGTACATCTAATGTCATATCTAGTAGTTTCACTTAATCACCGAAAACAAGTAATTGTCTGCGTATTTTTTTTGTTAATAAAAAAACTCTTGGAATATACCTCTGTAATAAATAATTTGTTTTAAAGACTCCTCGCATCTAGTACACAATATATGAAACTTCTTATATTTAACCTTAATAAAAAGAAGCGTATTAACTAACCTAAAAAGTACAACTTATGTCTTGAATATATATATATTAAACACCCAAACTAACGATTGGCCCGGTGACGCGTGTACAGTTAGATAAACAGCAAACATAAACGCACGTGCTACTCGCTATTCACATATATTACAGGAATAATACTAAGTATCTAAACCTCTGTCAGTTTCGAAAAAAGGTAAAGAAGTTGTACCAACCATTATCACAACTTGTATAGCATGTCACAGTTTTTATATAGCTACTCTAGACCAATCGGTATAAAGTAGTAAGCAGTGGTGTTGACTAATTATTTATTTTTTAGTTAAATGCATTCCATAAAAATAATTTATGACCGTTGAATCACGTTTAGATTTTTACCTACCTACTTACTTTCGAACTATTTGGTATTCAAGACTGAGCAAAAGACGTTGTGGGCTATTATCAAAGCATGGAATAGTAAAAAGTTGCTTTACAAACAAATTAGTTCTTCGAACGGGTACTGAATGTCGGTGTAACAAGTTTTTTTTTTAATTATCATCAATTTTAAAGTTATTTATAATATTTAAATATATTAAATTCCACATTGCCAGTATAAATTTTAGTTTGACAAAAAAAAGTAGACTGAAACGTTATCAAATGTGATATAACTTTTGTTTAATTGAATGACAAAGAAGAGTTAGAATTGACTCCTAGATATGATCACGGCGAACGCGTCTTGGCACAGATAGTCTATTTATCATGTGATACTTCATACCTATCAATGTACCTAGGTATACTAGGTACAGTCCTTAGTTTTTAAAGTGATAACTGCCTATGGGAAGATAAATCAATCTGTTACGTAACGCGTTACGGCACCGGTCTGTCTGACTTCTCTTTCTCTCACGCATAAGGCAGCTGTATGCAGGCTCTTCCTCGCTCACTCCAACCTCACAGCGCTAGCCGTATTTCGGACAGATAAAACATATTTTATTTATTAATAAATAATAGTTTAAGTTAACACGTCTGTCGGGCATCCCGAGACGCACACGTGTTTTTTTTTAATAAATTTACCACGCTTAAGACGACCCTCATAATAACAACGTCTCGATTGTAAGTTCGTTATTGTTTAGGTGATAGGTAAGTTTGTGTCAAGTATATACAGCGACAAGGTTGACCCAAAGTCCAATCTTAAAGTGAACGCCTCATTTATTCGTACTGTACTGCGTGCTCTCTGTCTTCACGTGTGTTTTTTTAAGCAGTAACAGGGGTGGTCATTAATCTATTAAAGCTCCATTCAATTTAAGATAAGACGATGTATACGTGTAGAGTAGCAATGACGGTTGGTAAACAGCTAACTGTACAGTCACACGTCGAAGTCCGCGCCTCCCTTGCCGTTAGGTGGCGCTATGAACGGTTCACTCCACATTCTTCGGAGATCTCCCTGAGAAAAAAAACAAAGCTTTCAATATTTAAAGGTCATAAATAATCTGTAAATAGTACGTTTAGTACTATTACGTTTAGTAGTATAAAGAAATCTGTAAATCTTATATATGATTCTCGTGTCACGTTGAACTCCAAAACCATCTTACAGAATATCAGGTTTATTTAATTTATGCCTAAGACAGGGGAGTTAAATATCATACTAAGACCAATAGGAACCGAGCATGTTTGAAAAGAGACGCAGACAAAGTTGCGTGCGTCAGCTAATAAACTCTATTTCCCAAGAAACAACTTTCAAATTCGTTTTGTTTTTTTTTATACTTCGGAGAGCGAACATACGTCATCTAGTCCCAAGCTAAGCAGAGCTTGTGTTATGGGTACTAGACAACTGATATAAACACATATTTTCATATGTTATTATACATAGAAAACGTCCAAACTCCAATAAAAATATTTGAAGATCATACAAACATTTGTCCGACCCGAGAATCCAACCACAAACCTCAAGCACAGCACATCACATACGTTACCACTGCGCCACCGTGGCAGTTTGTATTGATCATATCAGTGCGGGCGTACGGACTTAGTCGACCACACTAAAAATGTAATAGACCTAATATGTGTACAGTTGTTAGTTCGACATGTTATTGAGACACGGATCCTCAGTGTGGTGGTGGTGTACCTTGACGTAGGCCATGGTGAGCAGCGGCAGCAGCGTGAAGGGCACGAGGTACAGCAGCGCGGGCTGCGCCGCCTTGAACACCTCGGCCGACACCGTGGCCGTCAGCAGCCCCAGGAAGTAGCCCAGCAGCGAGCAGTGGAAGTACGTCAGACGGGACCCCTATATACAAACATATTTTTTTTATAAAAAGCTGCCAAAATGAATATTCAGGCTAATGGATAGTTAGAGCAGAATCAAAAGTTGTGGTCACAATCCTGGCACCTTAGTCATATCAGTTACTTTTTATCATCTGTCAAAACGATAAGTTTGTATGAAAAATGTACTAAGAACTAAATTGTGACGTCACTGTTTTAGACTACTCAATTGACCAACATGTTTCAATGTTGGTAGGATTAAAATTTTTTAACAGAAATGAAAAGCTGTAATAATTTTATTTGCCGAGCTGTTTAGTAATATTCGTTTTAATGAAGGAGACATCGGTATTTATATACGATCCAGTCAACTATCCTACTCATGGAGGGGCTGACCACATTTGCCGAAGAACCGATAACCGTTGGGGTAAACGAGTTCTTGAGTGGAGACCGCGTCTCGGCAAACGTAGTGTAGGACGTCCACAAGCCAGGTGGAGCGATGATTTGCGCAAGACGGCTGGCAGGAGCTGGATGCGAGAAGCCATAGATCGAACTAAGTGGCGTGAAATTGGAGAGGCCTATGTCCAGCAGTGGACTGCGATAGGCTGATGATGATGAGTCAACTACCCTATTGTCAATAAAACTTTTAAAACTATTTCTGTGTTTTAAAGTAAATTTGTCATAATATTTGTGCTGCATATGTAAATGCTTCATTAGTGAAATCCAGAACACAAAATAATTCTATTTTAATTCACTCTTACAAAGTAACTCATACTATTTTAGGTCAGATATATTAGTAATAATGTCTTACTGTATTTCAGCAGGCAAATAATGTTCATAAAGACGAATTTTGCAAGGCTTAAAAAACTGTGTCTTGTATTATATCTGCTTACAGTTTATTGCAGCAATATTGAGTCATCAGGTAACATTTTGTTTATGAATTTAGATGTATTTTAAAACCAAATATATTACGTTAACCAATAAATATAATATAATTAAGAATAACTTGCATACCATGGATCTAGGGCCTGGCACCTGTCCCATCTGACATACTAGAGTGGCCTTCTTGTAAGCATCGTAACGTAACACGAAGCATAACAGTAGCCCAGGCATCACGATGTCGCCCAGCCCTGAAATAAATGAAATTACATATTAAATTAATACTTCAAATCATAATGTATTATTATTAGTATTATATTAGACACTTACGATAGTTTCGATATATATTTTTGTTTGATTTTTGCAACACAAATTTCTACACTACTACTTTTCTAACACATGTATAATTTAACATACGAACGAAGATGTAATTCAAGGGCAGCATAGGTAAACTGATATCTTTCCTGCCTAGCCTTATTTAAAAAAAAGTTAAAGTTTAACTCTAGTAAGTAGGCTGTAGTTATGAGATCAATACTTTTGCTACAGAATACTACCTTTTACCCGCGGCTATATCGTTTATTGCGATAAAAAGTAGCCTGTATCTTCCTCCAAGGTCCAATCTATCTCTGTACCGAAATTCATGTAAATCGGTTCAGCGGCTAACCGTGAAAGGGTAACAAAGAGACAGTTACATTTGAATTTATAGTATTATTATGTAATATAAACAGCCTTTTCAGCCTACTGCTGGACATAGAATATTATAACTATTTATCAAAAACTATTCATAAGATCAAACGTTTGTAGACATGTTTGTTTTCAATAAGTCAAAAATTTTGCCAGACAGTAGACACGCCACAATTAAAAAGTAATACTTAGTGAAAGCCTTACTAAATACATGAGATATTTTAATTTCACTACGTTACTCACGCAAGATATCCGCTAATTAATAGTTCCAAAACATGAACGGCATAAAGTTTACGATGCACACGCAGGAAACGATTTAACGAAAATAATCATTATTATTTCGCATGTTCAACTTGCTATAAAAGATTAGTAGATTTCACTTTTTTACATTGATTACTTGCGGTTTAATACTATTGTACTATTATCTGGAGCAGCAGGCAATAGTGCTATTATACAATGCCGTTAAAAAATACTTTTAAAAGTTAGTTCTGACTGTAAGGCCTCATACACATCATGTACGGGTAGCCAGCGGGTTGCGTGGAGTCGTCGATATTATTGAGTTTAGTTCGCTTCGTCGTTCGATTTATGCTGGTGATGCCAGTGGTAAACCCACCGGTTAGTCCGCGGACAGAGTGTGTAGGAGACCTAATAACTAGGTATATCAAGCAAGAATAAGAAAGAGTGTGTACCAAGCATGGAGAAGTGTCCTTGATGGTGCATGGACGGGAACACGAGCTTAGCTGGTAGTGACAGCTTGGGCGCGTCTCGCATCGCGCCGCCGAGCTGCAGGCGCCGAGCCACTACGTTCATTGGATTTTCAGCTGGCCTGCAATCACACCGTTTATATAAGACACTATTAACTCACATTAACTATGATATATATATATTTAGGATACACCTACTTTTTTATCACAGAGCAGGCAAAGGAAGACCGTTATTTAGACCTTAACTTATTTATTTTTATTTAAATTATTTAAAGGCGTTTAATATGAACATGTATACATATACCATCATTAACACTCAAAACTTGTTCCTGTATACTCATTCATGACACTTATGTACACTTCCATTCACATGCTGACAATATTTTTGGACATTTAACGCACTAAGCCATGTAGCGCAAAACTAAGCTACTAGACAACAGACATAATTACATTTATACTTGTTTTTATGTAAATACATATATTTTATACAAAGAAAACACCAAACTCCGAAATAAATATTTGAAGATCTTAGAACTATTTGGTCGATCCGAGAATCGAACTCGAGACCTCAAGCACAGCAGTTGCATTCGCTACCACTGCGCCATCGAGGTAAAAAATGAATCAATCTATTCAATGTTATGAAATGGGTTGCAAGGTGATTTACAGTACAGACTTCGGCTAAGTATAGACTCCAGATTTCTAAAATTATGAATTTCTTGTGAATTTTTCTGTCGATTGTAAACTTTAAATAAAACTGTAAGCGTGATATAGTTTGTGGAGATAAAATGAACATTATTATCTAAAATATTTTTTTTTTTAATTTAAGTACAAACAAGGTAGGGGATTTAATTAGTAAGGTTAAATGACGCTTTTCTTTAGATTGTTTCTGTATAGTCCAGATACAGTTAATAATTTAGAGTTACCATTTTTCTGATTCCATTACTTATTTTTTTTTCTTCCTTTCATCAATAAAATATTCTATTTGCTTTACCGATATATAGAGATGGTCGTTTTTGTAAAAACGTTTTTAAGCAACGCAAAACGATGCCGGCATCGGTTGCTGTTTACTAATTAACGATGCGCATCGAGGAGAAAATTTAACGAAAACGCCAATCTCTTTTTTTTTAATATATATTTATGCTGCCAAAATGACTCTGCCCTGCCTGATGGAAAGCATGAGCAGAATCCAAGAGTGGTGGTCACCATCCTCAATGCGAAAAACAACGATGCAGCATGGTGACCCACACTATGGCGGCCTGGGGAGAAGGGGGATGGTGAGGGGGATAGGGGGCGTTGGATTGGGGTATGGACCTCCGGTATCCTCACTCACTCGATGAAACACAGCGTAAGCGCTGTTTCACACCGGTTTTCTGTAAGGCCGTGGTATCACTCCGGTCGAGCTGGCCCATTCATGCCGAAGCGTGGCTCTCCCACGGTGAGAATCAAATCTCTAGTAGTTATATCTCTACCGATATATAGCTACTAGAGATTTGATTAAATTACTATAAATGTTTTAAAGAAGACAAATTCAATACTAAAATGATTAACTACCTCGTGGCGACTTTAACCATGACGTTGGTGGTGAATATGTATGACGAGAAGAAAACCCAGAACACATCGTACAGTAGGAGACCAGTGAGAAGCAGTGTGGACACTTTCAGTGAAGGCAGGCGGATAAGTGCTATGAATGTCACGCACAAACCCATACCCATTGCTGAAATAACAAAATATACTTAATTATCATCACAGCTCAACTATTATAATCTTTAAGATCGATATTTTGCTTAAGTATTTAAATTACAATGCAACTTCGTGCAATTCCTATATGATAACTAAAATAAAAAATATTTGTTACAAGTTAATAAGGTGCCTTAAATACTTTTTACTTTTAAACTTATTATAATCATAACACAATTCATTCCATAGGATTGAAAGTCACATCACTGACTGCTAATCCAGGGTTCAATTTCTTTCAGGACAATTATTTTTTTAATAAACACTATCGTTTTTTCTCAATTAAATTTATATATAATATGTACATATTTAGAAATACATACATAAGTCTGCTTACTATCAGATTACTAAAGTATAAGCTCTATCATTTTAGGATCAAACTGACGTGTCAGATGTATCAAGTGATTATCAATGTGGCATTAAAGTAGTAAATATATTCAGAAGTATTTTAAAAATAAAGTGTGTACCGTCCATGAGCAGCCAGTGTCCAGTGAGCACCCAGACGGCAACGATGGCGGCCGCTAGGAGCGCGGCGGCCAGCTCGGGCGCCGAGTAGCGCCCGCACACCGGCGCCCGCGCAGCTCCCAGCCCCGCGGACCCGGCCACGTACTGGCACAGTGGGGTCAGCAAGAACGCCAGCGCTGCACACGCTATTACTGCACACACCGACGGATATATCCATTATTTAGGTTGTCTATACAAATCTGTACAAATAAATAAAATTGGAGTGTCTGTTTGCAATATTAACATAACCGCTTTTTACTAAATATATATGTATGTATAAACGGTCTATGCATAGTCCGTCTGTTTGTTCCGGCTAGACCGATTTCGACGGAACTTTTACTGGCAGATGGCTGATAATATAAGGAGTAAATAAGGCCACTTTTTTTAGACTAGCTTCGACCCGCGGCTTTACTTTTGTTTGATGTTGTAACGCGGGTAAGTTAATATAATATATAATTACATATACGAGGGTTGATCTGTATCGTGGTGTTTTAAAGTATTCAAGTTAAGAACCACATTAGTAATGATAGAGGCAATTAACGGATTACAAGGTACTTAAGTCTGGCTTTTAGTAACAAGCTTTGAGCAGACCGCTAGTAAGTTATTATTCCCCATTGGTAACCAAAACAGCTGTCTTCAGAGCAACTGTCTATGTCCTACATTAAATACAGGAATTGGTGTCTTTACATGTACAGGGCGCTCATAGCCCAGTTGCACTCGGTGATTAGAAACAATCATCGAGGGCAAGCAACGATGGCGCGGTTGGTACCTGGATGGGTGACCGCTGGTGGCATGTTACCATGAGCGTCTCCGTGATTCGGAGGTCACGTTAAGCAGTCGGTTCCAGTTGTTATCATACGATAACAGTCGTGAAGCTTAGTTGGAGGCCTTCGGGCGGCTTAAAAACATTCAACGGCAAGATTTACGTAGCCATAACGTATTCTTGCCAGTCCCCAACCCGCACTTGGCCAGCGTGGGGACGTATGGCCTTAACCCTCTCCTGAGAGGAGACCCGAGCCCAGCAGTGGGACATTATGGGTTGTTGTTTGTTTGTTTTTGGTGTCTTTCCGATATCAGAATTCTTAAAGGAAAGGCAAAGGCCTATACATACATTCATAATAGGAGCTTCATACCGTAAAAATTAAATTATTTAAAAAAAAATGGCAGCCATAAGGCCGATAGAAGTGAAAACTTATAACTTAGAATGTTATTTGTAAAATTAATGTAAATATTTTTTAAATGAAAATTTCAATTTTATAAATTATATTATATATTGAAATTAAAATTATCAACAACAAACATTAGCATGTCGGTAACGCGAACCCATAAGATTTGCCCGTACAAAAAGTGTTCAACGCGACCAAAGAAGTTTTCACTTCGAAAATGTCATGTCGGTGACTCGAACTCATAAGATTTTCTCCCACCAAAAAGTTCTGAAAGCGGCTAAAAAAGTTTTCACTTAAAAAAAATTGTTTTTGCCATAGTATTCGGAAGATATTTTGGGACAGTAACTTGCGTGATTTTTGTGTGTAAACAGAATGACTGCACACATGGTATCGAGTAGCCACTTAGCCAATTGGAGCGATCCCATGACACAAATATTTACTTGAGGTTTCTGTATTGCAATATTTATGGCTCTCTAGAGCGTTTTCGAGTTTAGTACGAAATAAAATTGGCATCTGTTGAACAAATGCCAGCTGTATCTGAGAGATAAGAGAACTTACTGGCTAAAACAATACGAGGAAATTTTGAGATTTATCACCCTTGATATACAACACTACATTATAACTTCAATAGGGCTATTAATTTGCACTTAATAATACATTGCGTTTAATGATTTATGTGTTCTTTTATACCAGTTAATTAACGGATGTAATGAACGATAAAAATCATTAGTGGGTTATTGGTGCCCTAATAATTTTCACACGCAAGAGAAATCAGTAATAAACTTGCACGATATAGACCGGTTACTCTTCATATCATAACGTAATATACTTATATATTGACTGTTATATTAGTATATTACATTACTTAGTCAAATTCAGAATCCACTACAAAGGAAGTAGTGACTCAGTTACAATTTCCGTGTATGAATCATCGCTGAATATTAGTTATAACAATTAGGTTTGTTGTTGTTAGTTGTTTTCCAGCAAACGTGAGTTAAACACAGAGGTTGTTTGTCGACGCGTTAACGGAACAAAAAATATAATCGTGTCACCGGCACAAATTTTGATTCGGAACGTATCGCAAGTGAAGAGCGTGTTATGATGGGTTGTTTATCAAAGTTATAACACATATATGCCGTTAATATTCCTATTTAAGTGCAGTTTAAATGTTATGGCTAGACTCTACAGATACAGTTATATAACAATATGGGAATATTTATAAGTTATGTATAGTATCTATATAAATTAATAGACCTTGTGTTGTTTTGAGCCATCCATCTGATTCTTTTGCTATAAGCTAGCATAACTTAACAGAGAAGCTAGAAGCTTTGGTTTAAGTGCTAATTAGTATTAACGAGTGTCGCCGTTTGAAGTGTTAACTACTTACAATAACGCGGACCAGATGTCCTTTTTCGCACTGGACTATTTAATTTTCTGAATTGAAAGTACAGTGTGAGGACTGTCATTCACGCGGCAGACTAATTGAATCTTATCAAAAAATTAAACTTTATTTGTTTTTCTATTTTATTGGTACTTTATAATAAACTAAAATCTGGACTGGTCACTGACTATCATTCAAAGCGAGTGTGTTCCATAACTGTGTGACGTTATATAGGCTAATGTATTATAACAAACTTACTTGCAGTACATATAGCAACTAGTGTTTGCATAGAATCGAAAAAGAAGAACATTATGAGAAGCGCCACTGACGAGCCGAGCGGGAAGCATAGCGCCTGCATTGTGTTCAATGTTTGAACATCTGCAACAAAAATATATACATTGTAGCAAAAATAACCTTTTACGAGTTTTCATTTAACTCTGCTTGTTAGATTGGGCCAAGTCGTATTAGAAAATTTTGTAACACATCTTAAAACCGATTGAGTTAAGAAATATTTACATCTCTTAGATCTAATTATCCTTGGAGAGGTTTTGTGTCTGCTATAGTTCACTAAACTGCCTTGATGGCGCAGTGGTGGCGTACGCGACTGCTGTCCATGAGGTCTCGGGTTCGGATCCTGGGTCGGACCAAGCGTTTGTATGATCTGCAAATATTTGTTTCGGAGTTTGGCTGTTTTCTGTGTATAATATGTATGTATTTACAAAAAAAAGTATTTATGTAATCATACCAGTTGTCTAGTACTCATAACACAAGCTCTGCTTAGTTTGGGACTAGATGGCGTTTGGTGTTAGATGTCCGAAATATATTAAAAAAAAAAGAGAGTTACTTATGCTAAAGGAAAACATGGCCTTAGATACTGTCAAACATTTAACGGATGAGTTCGTAATATTTAGAAACGGTGTTGTATATACGTCTAACAATGATGCACGATCGAAATTAAAATACTTAGTGATGCGAACGGAAAATTATAATAAGTATAGAGATATTCAGTTAGTAATTCGAAGACATGATCGAAGTAGCAAAACGTGATTGTTCAACGAGAGTTTATTAAAAGGGAACGAAGGGCTGAAATCTCCTCTCATAGAGAAAGGCATCAACAGTCAGGCTCACGTGAAGTTTATGGTATTATTTTACACGCTGTTTTAAGATTGTTAAATATTTACATTCGTAAATTATGTATTCTTTTTCTGTGGGGTTTTTGATCATTAATCTTCATCAACGGCGTTTATAATCGACTGATGAATTTAGGACTCTCCTAAGAAAGGTTTTGGGCTGTTGTACCACGCTTTCAAGACGGGTTTGTAAAGGGTTTGTGTTAAGTTTTCCTTCTCTTTGAAGGGCTGTTCCTGTTTAGTTTGTACCCTTAGTTTGCTCATAAGACACCTATGGGTTGTAGAGGAGACATAGATGTAGTGACACTCCATATTCTTACACCATCAACACGTGGACTGACTGACTGACTTTTTGGACTGACTGTAAGGAAATAAAGAGATCATTAAATCCGCCATGACAAACGTATTTGTGTTGCAAACAATGGTGTGTCAAAATTGTCTCTGACGCTTTCAAAGTAATTTTAACTGTAAAGAATTCGACACATTCTATTTAGCAGGTCATGATAAATTAATTTTCGAAACATTTACTTTGTTCATTTCGTTAACGGTGGTAAAGAATTGATATGATGTATTGGCCAAACTATTAGTATTTAAATATCTAAAGTTTAAAAGAAGTGTATATGTTAAGATAAATATAAAACTATGTTAAAGTTACAAAAATCAGACGTTATTAACTTGGTAATACAGTTACGATTTGACCAATTACGGTTGAGTTTTTCTTTTTAACCCATTTATTGTATCACAATAACATTTGCCTACTATTCGCCGCGTATCACGGGTTAAAGACTTGTTTAAAAAAACAATCAGTCATAAAAATATGCGTTCCATAAATTAGTTTATATTACTGTAATTTATTAGTTCTAACTTGTTCTCTTTTAGCATTCTTTTTACTACCAAAAACATAGATCTTATTACAATAAATCTTCTGTATAATTTCATTTATTATGCAATGTACGAAAACTTATAAAATCATATTATGTAAATTTGTCCATTGTAATAGAATTATACTGAAGCGTTTATAATAATTTTATTCACGCCGTACTTCCTAATTCTGTGAGTCAAGGTAAAGTCGTCATATTTAATCATGACGTTTAAAGCTCATATAGCGGTGTTATTATCGCCAGACAACCCCAGTCCACAGCCGGACAAAGGCCTCGCATCGAGCACCTGTTAGCCATATCGAACAAATCGACACTCTATCTGTACTCTGACCGTCCTACACTACATTTGCTGATTAAAACGAAGAAAACCACAAATCAAAGTAAAAACGAAAACTTACTAAAACCAGTTTTTGTGAACTGGCTTTCTCTAATTAACAGCGTGACCCATTCATTTTACTTGACAGTGAATGTCCTTTTAATCGAAGATCTTATATATGCCCCTTAGTAGTAGGTCTATTTTCTGCCTGCGTATTCGTGTGATAGGGTAGCATTAACTTTGATAGTCTACCAACTTGTTAACATTAACGACATTAATTGAAACAATAAGAAAGAGAATTCATAGTAAGACAAAACTTTAAAATAAAATGGACAATCAAACATAATTGGTTACAGAATCAGTTCATTTTACACAACAGAACCGTTGAGTTCAGGTTAAAAAATTAAACCAAGAAAATTTTTAAATTAGGATTTCGACGTAATTGCACAAACCACCTGTGAAATTTCCATAAACTGAAATCGAACTCTTAACTCCGTTTTGGTTCAAAAACTCTCCTAGCAGGCTTCCTATAAGAATACAGAGTCCGTATATCTTTCTAATTTAGTTATATTCTTGACAACGAAAAACATGATCTATTATGATTAAGGTAGGTACTAAACAAACAGTTTACGGCAAAAAGAGTTGAGTGTCCTCATTTCTAACTAATCGTTATCAACATAATGAAAGGCGTCTCGTGGAGATTGAGCGACATATCGGCGCCAAAGCATGTACGTATCTGTATCTGGGTACTGCCCTATTTGGGGACTGACTTGACACTGTCGTATTAGTCCACAGTTGCGGACGTTTACTTTAAATATATTTCAGCTTGTACTCGGTTAAAAATAAAAAGAACTACGACCAGACTACGAAGTCAGTTTAGTTTATAAAAATATATTTTTGAGGAATTTCAAATATATATTTTTTTAAATTTTACAAAATGTATGTTTATGTGTTAAAAATACATTATTCATTATGATTAATAACAACAAAATATAACACGTTATTAATTACAAACGGTACCTAACATCTATTTAAGCAAATTATTTGTAAATTAATTATTGTATTATTTTTCAGATTACCAGCTAGATCTCGACAACAAGACCTGGCTATGGTCTTGTTGTCGAGATCTATTAACAGCTCTGGATTGACTTCGATAAATTGAAAAGTTGAAAACTGACACTAAAACACACGGATAAGGACAAGGGAATCATAAATGTCAACATGACTGGTAGCAATAGTTAGTCTATGTACTCGAGTATATCATAGAAGTCAGGATGTCGTAATAAGTTATTTTTTTATTTTATAGAATAGCGGGCAAACGAGCAGACCATCACCTGACAGTAAGCGATCGCCGCCCATGGACACCTGCAACACCAGAGGCGTCACAAGTGCGTTGCCGGCCTTTGGGAGATGGGGAGGGGTTGGTATATGGGCCTTCGGTATCCTATCTCACTCGGCGAAACACAGCGCAAGCGCTGTTTCACACCGGTTTTCATTTGGGCAGATACCACCTGGGCAGGATGGGGCTGTTCCCTCCTATTTTAGGCAGGCAGTGGCACGGGACGCGTTGTATGATTTAAGTCAGTGCGATTCCGAAACACCATTCCATCGCAGGATCCGGTGGCGGCCCAAATTCCTTTTCTCTACTTGTGGAAACTCCACCAGTAAAAAAAAAGGAATTCGAGTATATATTTACTGTTTCGTTAGGAAACTTCTCGCCTGCTGAAATAAGTATGATGAAATACAACAATAACCGCAGTTGGATTTACACACATTGATCTTAGTGATGTGTTCCGTTAATAGTAGTGAGAAGAATATAAATGCCAATAGCCGCTAACTGTTAACAAAAATAACAGTTTTGCTAAGAAAATTTCACAGCATTAACCGTTTTTTTGTGCATGCTTTTAATTTGTTAATTACATAACATAATATATTTTGTATTAAATGCTTTAAAAAACATTTTAACTTTACGTTATTTAATGTTACAAAAAATAATTTCTACTCTTATCAAGATCGTAGATGTTACGTTTTTAGACTTCTGTTTTTGTTTAAAAAAAAGACAGCTCCCGCTTTAGGATTAAATATCCTGTGTTGGGGGGAACTTTACAAAAATATATGAAACTGACCCAAAGAACACCCAGACTCAGAGCAACAATTGGTGGATCACACTATTCTTCGTTAAGAAATTAATGTTATAATATGTCATTAATCCTTATTTTTCGCTTTAGGGGATGTGAGTACTACTATTGTGGGGAAAACAGAAAAGGCTATTGGTATTTTATGGCTTTTTCTTTACGCTATTAAATAAAGTTGCCTGGAAGAGATTGCGTTTGGCAATAAGGCCGCCCTTTGTACACTCCGTCTCACATTTAATGTACTCTCTTCTAACTGTAATATTATAGTGTGCAAATAAAGAATTTTCTATCTATCTATCTATCTAATTTTCTTAGTAAAAGTAAATTGTGTTGCGGGTGTCGATGGGCGGCAATTCCATAAAAAATGTCAAATTAAATATACGGCACTCTTCTTCTTTTGATGAATGGCAATCAGCCGGATCAGCTATTTCTGCCAATGTCAAGTATTTCAAGTCTTCAATTCTAAGTCTTCGAGTCTTCAAGTCTTCGTCGTGATGGAATTAATGATAAAAAATATAAAAAATGTGGATGACATGAAATGGGGACCGTCTTTCGCAAAAACAAAAAACGATCTCCTATACGGCACTCCTTATGATAAGCGGTTATCTGTACTAATGCTACGAATCATGTGATACAAAACGGCAGTCCCACCCATATTAAAAAAACAAGGAAAACTGTTTATTTAATTGTCTAAAGATAAAATATTCGTTTTTAAGTCTTCAAATTCCAATTAGTGTTTTGTGTTTATTTAATATTTTTTTTTAAAATTAGGCATGTGACGTCACTCCAACTTCGTTTTCGTATTCCGTACAAACGTATATATAATGAGAAATTAAATGTTTTAATAATGTATGACCATTGACCATTATAGGTAACACTGTTGCAGGTGTGTTATAATATTACAATATAAGTGCTATCGTAAATAATCTTCTATATTATCAACTTAACAATTTAAGGAAACAAGTGTATTATTAATGAATTGAGATTAATTAATTAATAATACACTTCTTACATACTTTTGTACAGAGTATAAAATAAAGCCACTTCTACTGTCTGTTTGCTCAGATCTTAACTACTTTTTTTACTTATCAGAATTTTAAAGCAGTTTTAAGAAATACATAGAGTAATTCAATTAAGAGGCAGATTTATATATATGTTTTATATCCGTACATGCATATTATAAAACAGGAAATGCGAGAATTTACAAGACTGTAGTGCGAAGGCGGGACTGTCTGTCTATTAAGTTTTCATGGTTCAACCACTGCACTGATTTCTATATTTAGGATAAATATAAGAAATAATTCTCGAAGAAAGGCATAGGCAGGGAGCAAGGAGAGCCGTTGAGACAAGAGCTGATGAGAAATAAATAATAATATGGCCCAGTTTTCTTTCTTTGAAAAAAAAAAAAGATTAAGTTTCTATCATTACAACATTATTGGACATTCTTTAAACGTTACGGCTACTAGTCATGTATTATTAATAACTTAGTCCGTAACACATGTACAATATAAATTAACACTTCAAGTCAAAGTGGCATCCACGTGACTTGTCAAGGATACTTTTCCCCTTCGAAATGTTTTTTCTGTACAAATGTATATATGTTAATTAATCACTTCAACATCATCAGACACCAGCCTTTAGCAGTCCACTGCTGGATAATGGCCTCTCCTAGAAAGAAGGTTTTGGTAAAAGGCCAAAACCTTCTTTCTAGGAGGCCATATCACGCCGCCTTGGTTAGATAGGTCGGTATATATGATTTATTTCAAATTGTCATTTCTCTTTGCTACAGTGATGTTGTCCTGCGCAGTTTACTCCCTTAGTTAGTCGGCTCTTACGACACTCACGGTGCACCGTATTCTTAATCCGAAATTAAGAATAACCACACGGAGAATATTAACTAATCAAAATGTAATAACTCACTATTGTTTGAAGAGCTAGTAGAGGTGGGAGGTTTCCCTCCTAGAAGTGATGCCTCCCTCTCCCGCTCGGCTCGCTCTCTCGCTTCGCGTTCCATATTCAATGATCGAAAGCTTCCGTATACGATCAGCAACATTGAAATCAGACATGCCGATACTCTGTAAAAGGAACATTCATTATTAATTTTGTAATTCTGTCACGAGAGAGATATCCAAGACTTTTTTTAATAAAATTAAAAAGTCGAAACTGCGAAGAAACTCTGAAGACGTTTGCGTTATACAATATCATACATTAACGTAACAGAAGTCAAGATAGTTATTTAATTTCCATATAGGGAAATGGCGTCAAAATATAAAGCTCCGTTACTCTCTTAGTTCGTACATTTTGGACGGTTAAGTATGCGTACTCAGAAGGATATATTCCCGTGGTATAATTTAAATATAACAATTGTATATTGTTAGGTTACGGTCTACATTACCTAATACAATAAAAAAACTTTGAATTTTAATTAGACAAACGATTTTGTCTGTATCATCTTTCCTGTTCAATTTATTTTCCTGTTATTTCCTAATGTGACCGAGTACCTATAACTTATTTTTACGTTATTTACGTAATATTTTAGTCTAACTTGCACGCATTATCTATAATTTAGTACCTTATCAATGTAAACATGTTATTGTTTATTAAATAATCATTGACCAGCAATTGTCCGTGAGGTAACGGATTAAGAATATGGAGAGTCACCAGAGTCTTATTCATCCCACGGGTGTCGTATGAATCGACCAAGGGAACAAACTCCTGCAGCACAACATTACCGCACAGAGAAGGAAACCTTCGAAACAAATTCTATACCAACCCGCCTGGCCAGTGTGGTAAAGGACAGAACATCCTTTCAAAATTAAAGCAGTGGACTTTTAAAGGCAGTTGATGTGATGATTGACTACTTAATTTACATACATTTTCTTCGGTCCCAAACCCGTTAATTTCGATTGTCAATGCTTTTTTAAGCATCAAAAGTAGACGATGATCTATTTTAGAATATAATCGTAATCGATTGAGTACATCCATCAAAACACCAGCATGTTTAACAATGGTTAAGTAATTCGAATTATCGAAAGAGACAGGTAAACCTGTTTTCTGTTTTACCCAATGTTATTTTAGAGTTACTTTGAAACAAGAAGAATAGCACTAAGTTTTTTATTTTTGTTTCATTGGCGTTTGTGAAGAAACGGGTCACATATTCCTCTTAACACTAAGGGAGGATCGTCCGACCAGGCTAGGTGATCATGCCTGGCGGGCCACTGCCCAACGGTTGCTATTGGGAAGTTGTATATGTATGTTAATCGGCGCGAAAACTTCTATTGTGCGATTCAGGATTGGTAGTTTCTTCGTTTCCTTTGTTACTACGCAGTTCGAAGTATCTTCGGTAGATGGCGCGGTAGTATGTTTCTGTTTTTTTGTATGTGGAAGTCGCCACAGCGGCAATTTCTAATGTTTAAATAAATCATTGTCTTGAAAGTTTTTTATTCCTCTAAAATACTTTGATGTCTAAATGGAAAACAAATGGTTCTATAAACACGAAGAAGGCCAAAAACATAAGATTATTGCGTGCTAATGAATCCCGCCAACATAGAGAAAGTGTTATGTACAATAAAAAGAAAAACTTCTAAATTTAATGTAAACAGTTGAAATATTAAAGCACTGCTAATGTCTATTTTAGATACCTACTAGCTTTTGGGGAAGAGTTTCTTAGCGTAAAAGCATTCTTTTTATCCTATAAGAACACTTCTTATCCTTATACAACATCCACACTAAGAATATATGCCGTATGGAAAGAGACTTTATTAATATATATATATATATATATATGTATGTATATATTATATATTTTTCTCTTCTAACGTATATAGTAGTATATGTATATTCAGGCTAGTTAAATTGTTTGTTAAAATCACTCTTACCTTAACCTCATATTATGTGCACCTACCTCATCCTTCTCTGTATTGCCTAATCGGTCGACTGGCAGAGAATGCNAAGTGTTATGTACAATAAAAAGAAAAACTTCTAAATTTAATGTAAACAGTTGAAATATTAAAGCACTGCTAATGTCTATTTTAGATACCTACTAGCTTTTGGGGAAGAGTTTCTTAGCGTAAAAGCATTCTTTTTATCCTATAAGAACACTTCTTATCCTTATACAACATCCACACTAAGAATATATGCCGTATGGAAAGAGACTTTATTAATATATATATATATATATATATGTATGTATATATTATATATTTTTCTCTTCTAACGTATATAGTAGTATATGTATATTCAGGCTAGTTAAATTGTTTGTTAAAATCACTCTTACCTTAACCTCATATTATGTGCACCTACCTCATCCTTCTCTGTATTGCCTAATCGGTCGACTGGCAGAGAATGCCTTAGGCAGTAAGTCCGCCGATGCATGTATTTGTGCATAAAGTAATAAATAAATAAAAAAATAAAATAAATAAAAGTAAGTTAGGACTTATTAGCAACGCTCACAATTTGTGGCTTCTGAGTGTCTATGTATGGTGGCTAATTTTCTTCAGATAGATCCGTATGTTTCTTTACTAAGTTTATTATAATAAAAAGGAATCTAGATCTCATCTTACGTCACGTATGTTAACAAAGGAGCTAGAAGATTACAGAATATGGATACTAGCCGTTACCGAACGACCGACTATGTCATGCAATGACAAGTATTTTTTCAAATCGATATTTATTTATAAAATGCAAATCATTCTCGATTTATTATAAAGATATTATTCTCAGTACTTATTGAAAGTGTCTGTGCTGTAATCGTAATAAATAAATCTTAACACTTAACATTAAAGAAGCTGGCAGCGATCTACAGAGCGAGGAGTGATGCATCTTACATAGTTCTAGCTCTATTCTCGATTCGCCAACAAGATTCGAAACAAGTGACAAAGAGGGAACCATAAGCAATAGATTATTTCAAATGCTATTTACAATAAGTCACCCTCTCCTTCATGGCTAATGTTCCTAGTCAACAACATCAGTTATGTGTATTGTATCCAATAGTTATGGTTATCGACTAGCATAATGCAGATCTTTGGTTTCTTTATGACTTTGTAGTAGAGACCGGCACTTAACTTGGCCAGATTCGTTAGATGCGCATAAGTCCCCTTAGATTTTTTAGAACCCTTTGGTTGATAGAAGGACAGGGTATTGTAGTAGCACCGTTCCGAGCAAGCGATTGCAGCGTCAGTCGACTACACTTCGATTTTGTTTGTTTTGATTTGTTGTAATAAGTGTATAACAAAGCTGAAATCTGGCCAAATTCGTGCCGCCGCCTATTGTGCAAAAAATTACTTAAGGAAGTAAAGATTAATATAGCGGGTTTAAGCTATGCCTACAAACACGCAATGTTTAAAAGAAAACTAATTCGCTAAGTGCAAATAATGCATAAGAAAAAATTAGTCCTTATTCTTTTAATATCTACGCTATCTACACTAATAATGTAATTCATGAGGGAATCGAACTCATAACCGTGCGGAAGTGATAGCGTTCCGGCGCCACGCAGTTTGGATCGTCAACCATTGTGAAGTCCATATAACGGTAGATAATTTTTACAGATAGCATTTTATCAGCCGTACTAACACTACACACTATATAAATTAGCATCGATTTTATTATTTACTAGCTTTTGTAGGTGGCTATGCCCGCGTGTTTGTCGGATGTCGCGGTGAAAAAGTCCATATGTTAATCTGATGTATGAGCTATATTACTGTGAAGTTTCATATAAATTCGCACGGTAGTTTTTGCTTGAGAGAGCAATAAACATTCATAAACCTACACAAACTTTCATATATTAATAGGATACTGATAAACAATGTATTACCGATAAAATACTAGTTTCGCATCTATTTGTATATCCGTTGCAGCCGTAGATACAGCTCAACAGATAAATTGACCTTGTCAAATGGTAAACAAACAAAATAGGTTTTTTTCTTGTGGCTTGATATACTGTGCTGTTTGAGTAAGCGTCATTATTCCATCATAGATATCCGTCCTCCTAAGTGGTAATAGAGTATGATGGCAAATTGCAAAGATAATTAATCCTAGACTGGATAGTCAGATGGGTGACCAATGATACACATTTTGAGGGTCCTCGGTCATCGCATGCCGTCCGTTCCCGTTGCTATACGAACTCCACTACTACAGGTGTTCACCAAAAGTCAGACAACGGTCTATCCATAGACCTTGGGCACGCCTAGTACTTAAACTGACTCAGTGGCGTAGTGGTAGCGTATGCGATTACTGTGCTTGAGGTCTCGGGTTCGAGTCCCTGGTCGGACCAATTGTTTGTATGATGTGCAAATATTTGATTCGGAGTTTGGGTGTTTTCTATGCATAAAATGTGTGTATTTACAAAAAAATGATAATGTATTTATATTAGTTATCTAGTACTCATGGCACAAGCTCTGCTTATCTTGGGACTAGATAGCGTTGCGTGTTAGGTGTCCGAAATATTTATTTATTGTTGTTGTTGTTCTCCTCCTAACCGAATACGGCCACGGCAGCCAGTCTCAACGGAGACAAACTAACTACGCAGGAGATATTATAGTGAACAACAAGTGTGTGCGCAAACACAGGTGCACTCTCTGTGCCCCCTCTCTCTCATAATCCGATGGGACGGTTAACAGACACGATCAGGGAGAGAACAATATTTATTTATTACTCAGTTCGGAGGTCGCTTTTCATAAAAAAAATTAAATTCGGCCGCGTCGTAGTAGACTAAAAGTCGATCCCGACCTAATTTAAAAAGACTCAGATGAAGAATGAGAGATATTCGTCCTCTATTCACTAAACATCTTATGCAAAGTGTGAATCAAGGAAAAACGGCATCATATTGTCAAATGGAAAACAAATATGTAAAATATTTATAACAATGTGAGACTGTTTTTAGTTGGCAGCTGACATCAGTCAAACAAATATTTTACCTTAGCTACTATGTGTATTATTGCATTTTTTATTGTATTTAAAAGAAGAAACAAAGACTCAGTCACCTTAGTTCATTATGTTTCTTTGTTTTATGTTTTACAATAACAGACAGTTGAGTAGATATTTAATTTTATCATTGTGTCTATCCAAAATAAATCTAAGGCATTTATGATTTACTTGAGTGAAATTTTTATTTACAGAATGTAAAAAAGCAGTTGTAATTGTAATCAATATAATTAACAGCACTATTCAGAATAGAAAAACACCGCCAAAGTGCTAGTTGGACTCG
This sequence comes from Hyphantria cunea, assembly GCA_003709505.1. NCBI lineage: Eukaryota > Metazoa > Arthropoda > Insecta > Lepidoptera > Erebidae > Hyphantria > Hyphantria cunea. The sequence goes on from PKRV01002134.1 coordinate 168,810, forward strand.
CGCACCGAGGATTCCGTAGAAACGTGTAATAAAAGTTATGGTATTTTATTTCTAAATGACGTTGATGAGGAAAGGGGTAGTAGGTTTAAAATTATTTAAAAAAATATATCATATGATGTAACTAATAATATATGCTTTCGCCATTTTTCCTTTATCCAAAGTTGCTTCGTTTCAAGATTGTGATTTCACAGGAAGTACCCTGTAGGTTTAGATTCCCTTGCGAGTGTCGAAAATTTGCAGCATAAACGGCTGCCTTTTGATTGCGTTGGCTTAGAAGTTTGGTTTTTTCACAGCTCTTAGGGACAATAGACCTGAATATTTGATATGAATTTCAGGTTGATACCTCCGCGCGTTCCTGAAAAAAAGGGTCTTGATAGACATACGGACAACACAATGACTCTATAAGGGTCCTGTTTTTTTTGGGAGCGAGGAGGTACGGAATCCTAAAAAGGTTGTAAATTGCTAACTAAGCATGGCTTAGCATTTTTGCAATCAACGTAATGTCTAAAATACAGTATATTTTTATTGGCCACTTAATCAATGATAATTACTCTCAATCAAACAAACTATGATAAATGAAACTCGATGTTTCTCAAAGTGCACTTGCTTCAATTAGCCATGTAGTCAGACAGTGTTTTATTTTCATAGAATGTTTTAATGTGTGGAACTGTCAGCAATCCAAATCAATTAATATGAGAAAACGATTTTTGTTGTGATTGTGTCTCATAGTAGTTTGTGTTCTCGTAGTAATGTCGTTAAAGTACTTTCAAAAGTAACTGAAGCGTAAAACGGACTTGAAACGAATTGTTTTATGTGTTACAGGTATATAAAGAGACAATCTATACCAATATTATAAATTCGAAAGTATTTTTGTCTATTTGTTCTAAAATTTAACATGGAGATACTTCGATTCTTGAGGAAGGGCATACTCTTTACCGCGATAACCGATATATACGCGAGCGGAGCTGACGGTTAAAGTTAGTTAAACATGAAACGAACTGGGCAACATTAGATTATAAATTATTTATTTTACTTCAGACATTTTACATACAACGTCGCCTAGTGAAGTTTAACAGAGCTTTTGTTATACCCATAACACAAGCTCTGCTACTAGACAACTCATATAAATACATATATACCTTTTTTTTGTAAATACATACATATTATAAATAGAAAATACCCAAACTCCGAAACAAATATTTAATATAAATATTATATAAATCATACAAATGTTTTGGTCCGATCCGGGAATCGAACCCGAGCCCTCAAGCACAGCAGTCGCATACACCACCACTTGCACCACCGCGGCCGTTGAAGATTAATAGTGGTTAATCGGCCGTATAGATCTATGTTGAAATAAAAATATGTAGATAACAATAATAAATGAGCGAGAGCGTCTAAATGTAGACACGGAGTGACCCACCGAGGCCCGGCTAATTAAATGAACGTCCGAACGTCCTTTCCATCTCAGCCCGTGGAGCATCTCTCTAATGAACCGTTATTAGGACCCCTTCAATGAGCAACATGCACTCAATATCACTTGCTGAAAGGAAATTGCAAAGCTATTTACGACTCTACAGAAGAACCATAGATTGATCAACATTTATACTAACAAAGCAGATTGATGTATGAAAACAATTCGGATCTTTCGCTGAACTAATAAAGTCCGATACTGTGATTAGTTTTACGAAAGCAGGCAAAATATACGCGTGTAATTATAATCACCACTTACAACTTACAATACCTGTAAAAGCGTTATGCACATTACACCTTTTATTCGCTAAACAAAAGAATACCAGCCTAACTCGCCCACTTTTTTTTTTCAAAATAACTTCTGCTTTAGAATATTCCTGTTCCCGAAGGACTTTTACAAACATATAGAAATGGATGCAAAGTACACCCACACTCGGGAATATAGAAACGGACACGAAGAACACCCACACTCGTGACAACAATTTGGGGATAACACAAAGTGTTGGTCCCATGTGGGGCTTGAGGATCAACATTCAGACGTAGAATAAAGGGGCGAGGTGACCGTTTAAACCATATAATAAAACTTCCATTCAATCAATTGTTTGTTTAGTGAAATTCTATAGTACTAGGTCCGATTATGCATGCGATTGCTAGCCCCACTATCAGTGTATCTTGATCATTCGTTTTCACCGGTAGAACGATTAAGGAGGAAGCCCTACTGTCGGTCTCGCAATAACTAGCGTCCTTAAAGGTATTTTGTTTGAGTACACGTTATTAACTTTTGATAACTATATAGCTGGTATATTAAAATGGATATATTTAGACGGAACAGAGGTAGGTTAATTTTAGGTACTAGTGCGGAGGCCCAAAAGCGATCAGCCACGGAACCGAGAACTGTTTCGTTTAAGTATTAAGAAAGTTCAGTGTTACTGAAAGTTTGGGAGTATCTTTGTTGGTATTCTGCCGCCACACAACTTATGAACACCTGGGGTCATATTGATTACCGTGTTATGAATAATACCGTGTAACGTATAACGAATAAATATGATGCGCTGGTTGGTATTTGAATCAATGTGCAAATGTTGGAGATTACATTCATTATTAGCGATCCGGCTCGGCTTCGCATGAGTCTTTGAAATTCTCGGATTTCACCTACTATGATATGAACGTATTATTGCTGAAAACTTGTTTTAAATCCGTTTAGTAGTTTAAAAGATCTAAGCGAACAGACAGCGGAAGCGACTTCATTTTATACCATATAAAGATTGGGAATAGGGTCTGACGATCTCGAGTCCTGGAGACACCTGTCTTCCACTATTCAAATTACGTTTATACATACAAAAAAATTAAATAAATTTTACAAATAATTAGATATGTATACTTAGGGAGTAGGTATACAATGCAGTTTTTGCCGGTGTTCCACATAATAAAAATTAATTTTGTGATAATACACCTGTTTCTATAAAACGACATAAATTCATACGATTATGACTGAATGTGGTACCGTTACAGTCACTCGAACGTGACTCGTTTAGATTGGGCGTACGATATACTTCCTGCAGGTGACATTTATATACTACAACCAGTCCATGGTGAAATTTGGCATTTCCTTTATTACGTTATTAAAAACAGTATTTAATGTAATGGGTGTGGCAGGCTTTCGCTAATTAAATGATGAAACCTATGTACTACACTAGCTAATCCCCGCGCTTTTTATTATAACTGTTCATCAACAACTGATAAACATCGGAGGCTGGTTAGTCTAAATTAAAAGTAGCCTAAGTAACTTCTTATATCATAAGTCAGTGAAAGTCCCGACAAAATTGGTGCAGCCGTTAAAGAGATTAGCCATATATAACATTTTGCGATGTATCTTTTGATGCAAGTACTAACTTGAAATTACAAACACTCTTCAGTTTTATTTATATCTTTAGATGCAGATGATTATTTTGGCGGGATTAGGTCTGGTTTTACATACATAAAGTTTTGTTTACATATAAACTACCACAGGACTCGTAATGATGTCAATGTCTTCTTATTTGTCCGTTATTGTATTTAATTCGAGCATCAATGCTACTGAATAAAGAGAAGTTTACGTGATTATTTTTTTACTGAGTAGTTTGGCTTAAAACGCACTAGTCACCAATCGTGATGCGGCGTGTCTTTGCGGCACACCGTATTTCTTTTTTGCACCAGCTTTTCCGGATTTTTAATAAGAATAGTTTTATCCAGATTTTTTTTTCTTTTCTGTCTGATTGACTGCCCTGACTGGCCTTAATTTTTTGTATCAATCTAGTAGATAGCTGTATTTATCTACTACTAATATCTTTCTTAAATTTCCTTTAAGACACGTTCTATGATATTATTTTTTTATCTTTTTTTCATCAATAGTCCAAATAATTATGTATGAAATCTCAGGTTTTTACTTAAACACTTAAGTTACTACAACATACTTCACAGTTGAAAGAGACGTCAGTAGAAAACGCTACGCATTACGCAAGGGATCATTGTCATTGATCTTGCTTGTAGCGATACTTTCATTTTCAATGCACAAAGAGATTTCGCAAGTTGCAATTTGTCCAGCTGTTTTTGCAAAGTAGCTGATAAATAAACAATCTTATCGTACGTCCGGGTTTATTCGGCTTTGTGCCCTGAGTAACTCTGGTGTTAAAACTGGAAATGAACTATTTAAATAAACTTCATATGTGTTCGTTTTTAATACGTAGGTATTTGCATTTGTTTCTAATGTCTGCCGATAATTTGATGATGTGTATATATATTAGTTATTTGATTTCGTCTCTTTAGTGAAATGTGCTAGATCAAATATTTTGCCATTTTCGCAATTAATGGTTATGAATCCTGACGGTATGCGGCATGATGTGATGATCCTCTGTATGATCACTAGCCTATTGCAGTCCACCGCTGGACATAGGCACGCCACTTTGATTAGCTACATTATTAAACACTCTATTGATAGACAGTATAACTGACATAATGTTTCGTTTTCGTATTTCTCTTATTATATATTTGCGTGCCTTGTATATATTTCTCTTGGAAGACGTAAAATTATAATTCTCTCAAAATTGGATTAAAGGAATAAATGTATATAATTTAGGCTAAGTTAGTGATATTCATATACCTGAAAAGGAGCTTTACTAGAGAATAACAAGTGATATGTAGTAGCGAGCATTTGGCGACGTAGTGGCATATAATGCAATAATAGATAGAGACCAGGTACAGACTAGAAGAGATCGTCTGCTCAGCGATTTTGAGCCAATAAGTCGACCCAACTGTTTAATTTTACGGATCTGAGTCCAAGCAATCTATATTAAAAAAAGTTTAGTTTAACTGGCTTATGTTACATAGCATTATATAACAACTTTAACGTAACGTGTTAATTACCTACTTCTAGAGTTTCTTTCACATAAATATGGTGTTAATTTGTGGGAGGCATGTCAAGCAGTGGACGGCTTTCGACTGAGAAGAAGAAGAAATCGAATGGTAATCATTTAAACTTGACTTCTCTGCCACTTTATTTACGATTTAGTAATACAATTAGGATTTAGTAATGAGTACGTGTTAGTGTAGTAAGTATATTTATTAAAAAAGAAATATTTACTTGGATGAGTCCATGATTGAGTAAGCCCATTTGTACTCCTGGTACTCCATATTAGCTCCAACCTGCGCCATCTTTAGCACCACTAATCAATACGTGGTAGGTGTACTTGCGTCGAGGATCACTGGGGCTCTATAACAATATGAAAAACCCCTTAAAATCACATTAAGACCCTCCGCAGACTACAGACTTGTAATCGGCCGATAGATTAGTTTGAAGGCAATTATCGGTCGATACTGAATCATTATAATGTGTGCACATCTTCATATTTATTAAAAAACTATCGGTCGTTCGAAAGTCTGCAGTTTGCGGCGGCTCTAAACACAATGTTAATTACTTTAAACAACATATATCTATATTACCACTATACCTTACAAAAGTTTCAAACGCAATGACCATTTTTCTTTCCCACACACATAGATATTTTCCAATGAAACGACACTTACTCGGTAATGTTTCTATATACAAGGAGTATCTAATTGGCAACAATAGTATAACTGCTTTTGATATTTGAGAACTATAACAATAATCTGCCATTTATCTCATAACAAGGCGACGTAGAATGTGATCTCTGTTTAATAATAATAATAGCATGTTCCAGCGAGCGGGAGTATTATCCTTATAATGTACTTGGAAATCTATTCGAAGGTGTTTTATATAGACAGCGTGAAATAAACCTATACATGTATTGAAAATTACATATTTTTATTGAAAGTCAAATACTCAAAAAAAATACAAAATTACCATTTTAATCGTATAACAAATATATATTTAGTAGTAACTCCATCCAAAAAATATTTGATTTTGTGTAAGCCTATACTGTTAAAAAAGGGTAACAAAGTATACAGGAAACTAAGAAATAAGCTATAAACGGGTTCAAATGAGATTTAGGTGACACACATACGTAGAATTTTATGAGCTTACACTGCACACGGTCCAAAGGCAGTAAATAGAAGTAATTAAGGATATCAAAAGGGCAATGTTCTGTTATAACATGAAGCATGGAGTAGTAGTACTTTAAGTACGTTCGGTTATTAAGTCTACATGTTGTTAGTAACAGAGTTTTAATTAGAACCTTTATCGAATTATAGTGTCCTACTTTGACCGATAAGAATGAAAGTTTGATAAATTACTTACTCTGTACAAATGAAGCACAAAGAATAAGGTAAATATCAAACAGGTGGTTACGTTCATCTAATACCTTTAAAAGAGCAATTCTTGTCTATTCATAATCTGAATCTCGGAAACGGCTACAACGATTCATATAAAATTTAGTATGCAGGTTTTGAGGCGAGCTGAGGCGCGATCTCGTTGCGGCCATCGGAGTTGGGGGTTCTCTCGCTTGGTAACATGATTGCAGCTATGTTGCGGAGCGAAAGAGTGCGGAACTTGAAGCAGATCCATAAGGGGGGCGCTCGCGCCCCACCATTTGGGGACAGCAACGGGAACATCGGGGTTCCCACACATGAGGGGGCCATCTACAAGCCATAGATGGCCCGAGGCACGCCGTGGTTACAAGATTTTTCTTTCTAGGGTGCACCTGGTTCCTCGGCTTGTTGTACCCGAGAGGGCGCGCGGTTTTTTGGAGCCCGACATGCCTGCAGGAGGTGGTATCCGAGGCGATTACCGCACGGAAAAAAGAGGGGTTTCGTAAGCGAGAAACTGTTCCAATTAAGATACATTTAAAAAAAAAACAAAAAAACCGGAGTAAATCTCGGTCTTCCAGGTACTTATTCTATAAATAAACAAGTTATAAATAACATACTAACAAATTCGTTTTGGTTGGCGTGACAACCTTCACGTTGTCTACCTATCTTATTTTTTTACGAGAAAGAGAAAGTCAGAGGGACCCCGCCAAAAATGAGTATACACCACATGATATGAAAAATTGTATGATAATGATATTGAATAACATCAGAATTTACAAAATACGATCGAAGTGAGACACTCCTCCCTCTGAGACTTGAAGTCGGTTAAAAATAGTCTTTGTTTTTGTTTGAAGGAATGTTAGTAAGGTCAACACAGGATAATAATAAATTTCTAATGCAGTTGTCTTTTAAAAAATGAAAGTAAAGTTTATTTGGTACGTTAAGAGTTTTTAATGCATTAGTAGTTATAAGATTAAATTTAATTAACTCAATATGACTTTTTCAGTGCTTCTGTGCTTTTACGTAACGAATACAAGTTGGAGTCTAAAATCCTCAACACTTACTTAGTCAAACCTAAGCAGTAACCAGTTGAGGTCTCTTTCGTATACACGAACATATTTAATAAGATTTTTGATGATATTGAGATAACACGGTTCCAGGACGTCGTCCTCTAAATGTAAAGACCTGTATTGTGATATAGCTATAGCGCATAATGCAACAAGTCCATGTTATAAGTTGTGTAGGTACGTCTTTTCTGTGTGTTGAACAAGATTTGGTAACGACGTCATACTGGAATTTCCTAAAGAAGTTGTTCAGGTCTATTTCCTGCAGGCGGACTGTCCTGTCTCTACACTTCGATATTCTGGCCGATATGGACTATGAAGGTCTAAGACCAAATAGGTTTTGTCGGTCGGAATGACGCAGAGGCAGCTCCTTCCAACTGCCTAGGTAGGCAGCCGCGGGGTAAACACAGACTGTGTTTACTTCTTTCACTATTGAATATACTCTATATCTCTATTGAATATACTCTATATAATTGTGTATACTCTTCAGCTTTAGAATGTTAATATAGATTGAGCTAAATTGTCCTTTACCCTACTTTTATACAAATATGGTTAAAATCCACATTAAATACTTCAAGTCATACATTACAGATTTCATTAAACTAGTTTTAGTCTGCGGCTTCTCCTTTTATAGATGTAACTTTTATTCCACACACACACATATATATTAGTTAGTTTTAGTCATTTTTCATATACTTACATACTCTTGGAGAGCATAACAATTGTGGAACAAATTGTTGTGTCAGGAATTCACGGCTAGTACCTCCTTCAATAAAAGACGTAAACATCCTTACCTAAGAAGCTGGGAATGTGTTCCGAGTGGCATTTATGGTACCCATAAAGGTGGAGATGGGGTAGTAATCACCAGAAAAGACATTTGTTCATAATCATTTCACAAGAGTACATTTTATAACATTTTAACTAATCTCCCAAGCAATAATTCTATAATGTTTTAGGTTAACCGGAGGACTTCATTAAATTTTATTTCTTTCTGATTTATATTTGATAATAAACCTTTTTATTTCTTTTTTCATGGTTTTCATTTCATATTTGTTTAAATTTATTATTCCTAATGTTGCTTACAATTTATTCCTGATCATACTGCATAACTGCTTTGATTGTTTGTTGTTGTTTCAGCTCTTTGCATTTATTATATAAATAATTTAATAATTAATTTGTTTTAATATTTATAGTAATTATGATTATTATTTTTATCATTAGAAATTCAAGATAAAAGAATGCTGTTATGTGCATTGTCTATTAGAGATCCTAATAAAAATTTTAAATAACTAACTTGCTTATTAGACACTCTATTATTTTCTATAAACCTTTTTAAATGCTAGATTATTAGTTATGACATTATTCTTTACCACATAAATTGACATTTTCACTTAGAACTGCCAGGAAACTTATCAACAAACTCAAAATTTTTAATCTTATCTTGGATTGTTGTTTTTATACTTTTTTTTGCTTAAACCACCTTCAGTTGGTTTTTTCTTATTTATGAATCCCATAAAAATAAACAAACTTCCCATGACATTAATAACTTAAAGATCAATTGACAATAACATACAAAATTTTAATTTAACAAATCACACGAGTCTTTTTGGAAACCTTACTATATTAAGCTTTTCATTTTATTAATTAGGTCATTTGTGGTGCTCTTGGCTCAGGGGGTTTCTAAATAAGTTCATGTAAACAATTGTAAAGTTACTAGCGATTTAGTATAATTTATTTTTAACTAAGGGAAATAATGGTAACAGCAAGCTTAAAATAAGTAGAGCACGAAAATAATGTACACAAAGTGAAAGGGTACCGAAACGAAACAAGTCTAATTGTACAGGAACGGATGATATTAAATGTAAATCGTGCCAATTCAAAGATCAACAGCTTTCTAAGAAATCAAATGTTTGGCTCATTATCATAAAAATATAATTATCAGGAAGCTTTAAACACAAATATCTACGAAAGCTTAATTTAGTAGTCACAAAAACTACTAACCAATTCCGGAGGCAGCTCCAATAGAAGGCACAGGTGTCAGCCCCGCGATCCCATACTTAGTAAATAAACTTAAACATAACAACAGTTACATTACATTAGGAATTAATTGATTTTTACACAAATTATTTACGACAATACGACACCCCTACGCTCGATCGACAGCCATTCTGACATAGACTAAAGAATTTGGAGATTTAATAAGAGTAGGTAGAATTTGTAATCTGTGGCCGTTCGTGAAACCGTAGACTAGACTTGAGACTAAATTCTAACTGGCAATGGCATTGCTATGGTGCGTTAATTATCTTACTCAAGTGACTTATTCGAAAATCTTTTATAATAATTTTAGAGTATTAGAATGCTTCCTTGACATTAAACAATATTATAATGTAGCCTTTCATTCCAATTGCCCCTTAACCCATAAAAAAACATTTAAAAAATGGTATCATCATTGATTCAGGCGAAAGAATTCCACTGCTGGACCTAGGCCTGCCCCAGAATTCAATCACAAGTTTTTTTGCGTTTTAAAATGTTCAACAAGGAGTCAACAATTCAAGACACAAGAGATGGGTAATATAATAATGGGTCTGTGAATTTGAGGCCCGGCGATGAAGTTATGTAAGTTTAAATTTTCAAAAAAAAGTTAAAAATATCTACTGAACACATTAAATAAATATTATATTCGAATCGTCTCTGTGGCGCTACGTAGAGATGTTGCCTCACTATACATTTTCTATCGCATTTGCTATGGGGAATGCTCCGAGGAATTATTTGAACTTATCCTTGAAGCTTTTTTTCCGCCATTGCCCTATGTAACAACAGTTTTATCCCCATCGTTCAGACGGTAGACAGTCCACTACTCTATGTTTTTCCAGAAACTTTCTGCGTCGCACAACAAAACTGAGGAATGAACTGTCGACTGCGGTATTCCTGTACCAATACAAACATTCCAACCTTCAAGAAAAGAACGTACTTTATCTTTAAAGGCCGGTAACGCCCTTGTGATACCTCTGATCTCCATCATGGGCGGTGGTAATCGTTTATCACCAGGCGTTACGTCTGCTTGTCGATATTCTCCCCATATTCCATAAAAAAAAAGCTCTTAAATCAATGTTTTTTTTTTCTTTTGATGAATGGCAATCAGCCGGATCAGCTATTTCTGCCAATGTCAAGTATTTCAAGTCTTCAATTCTAAGTCTTCGAGTCTTCAAGTCTTCGTCGTGATGGAATTAATGATAAAAATTATAAAAATGTGGATGACATGAAATGGGGACCGTCTTTCGAAAAAACAAAAAACGATCTCCAACGATCTCCTATATTACATTTAGAATAGCTGATGATGATGACACAAACTGTCAAAGGATTTTTTTCTCCTCTTTTTCTTTTAAAAACAAACAACAAAAACAAGGCAAAATTGTGGTCACACCATAGAGCCGATCAAAAGTTGAAGTTGACATAACATACTGCATAACCTTAAACCTTAAAAATCTTTCCAATAGCAAATCCAAAGCAAAATACGAGATCATCGTAAGTCATAATATTTTCAGGTACCAAACATGAAATTAACATTCATTTTATTTCGTCGTAACCGTTTACCAAATGGACATTTATTTAGAGGAAAAGATCGACTTGTGAAAAAGGTTGAACCTAAACATCTTCGTCAACTGAAAAGAGATTTTGAAACAGAAGAAAAAAATATGTTTTACTTGCGCTTTCCGTATCTCACAGAAGTAAATATAATTAATTATTCTGTACTACTCATTATAATCAATCCGTTAGGTGCTCATTATTTTTCTTTCATTGCAGGCAGAAAGCTCCGGCCATGCAAAAGCTCTTGGCAAGACGTCTCAAATGCGAAAAGAAAAATTATTAGATGAGCAAAGAAGAATTTTCAAAGAAGATGTTACTTTATATGAGCGTTTGAAACACCTAAGAGTGTCAGAATCTTGGGATTAATAGTACTTAATTTAAATATTTGTAGCCGCACAGAACAGTTAAGTTTATGTATAGGCAGAAATGTAATATATGATAGTCAGTAAAAGTTTTCTTTTTATTTCCTTTATTATTTTAGAGAAGCAACTGTGTTCAACTAATTAGGTAGAATGATTAGTACCCATGTTGCTTATTTTATGCCGATGTATGGATTTTAAATAAATATAGAAGTAGGGATCTGGAAAATGTTGACTCTATTGTAGTAAACTGTTGAAAGATCTAAACTCAAATGAATGAAGAATCGCTTGCACTTATTTTTCTACTCAGAGACATATGTGCGATAATCATAGCCAAAAATCTATCATTTTAAGTATTATGAAGTAAGTGTGCTTAAAAACACTTAGCTTCATCAATCATACTCATTAGCTTATTTAATAGTTTAATAGAAGAATCTAAGGATTTAGGTACTGGTTCCAATTGAAAAAATATTTTATTGGTATACCACTGGGCTATATGGGCTAGACATGGTTTTTTCAAACTGAACCAGATAGATAGAACAAGTATTTTTCTTTGCATCAAACCTTAACACGCAAAGCAATGAAGGCACATAATTACATTTACCAGGACTTTAACAGATCCAGACAGATATTAAACAAATAGTATTAAAAAAAAGAAAATTTATTTCATTTATTCATAAACATCACAAAAGACAATTACTTCACATCAATTTCTTATGCATAGGTACATATGAATAACATCATTTGTCATAACTCAGTAATAATAAAGGTCATTATGTAAATTTTTCATGAATGAAATATCTAAAAGTAACAATATAGACATCAAATACTAAAAGATAATAAAGTTTCTACTAATCAAGCTTTTTTTTTAATTTATCGTTTTTATTTAATAATTTGTGACAAATATTGCACTTGCACTTGGTACTTAATATTATTTATTTGAAATATTGATTGCAATCTGTGCCAACTAGAGATTTACACTTTTTTAAAGTGTTCTTTACACTTATCACCCATAGAAACGTGTACCCGTTCTCTGCAAAAGTTGACCATCTGTAAGCATTGACAAGATTTGTTGAGACCCTCAACGGTCATCTAAAACATTTCTTATTGATCAAGACGTGTCGCTTTCTGTTCCATGAACCATACAACACTAACTAGTTATTGTCAAATGGTCCCTCGTCCCAGTGATGCCATGACGTCACTATTCAGCTATGTATGCATGTACCTTAATGCATCATTACAACTAATTAAACATAAACCATTGTAAAATAAATAGTTAAAATATATTCGTTAATACTGGGAATTCATAATTATAGTGTTTGACGACGATGATTTAGTAAAGTACAAAATAAGTTCTTATCCAATTTGTAGGGTCCCCGAAACCGTTAAAGAAAAGTTCATAAGAAAATTTATTGACTAAAATATATAACAGAATGAGACCAATTTTTAAAGCCTATTTTATATTGTAAGTTTTATTATAAGGCCAAGAAGAACTTACGGAATTTTAGTCGAGTGTTTAATTCGCTTATATTTAACGGATGCTTTCTGCAGTATATTATATTTGTACCTTTTTCTTTTTAACCTTTTTTTATTAACTTAATATTATTATTATGTAAAAGCGATTAGGATATATATAGCATTTCATAAAATCCTCGTTAATTTAAAATCAGTGAAAATATATTTACAGTAACCCTTTCTTTTTATATGGCTTAGCCTTATAAAATAGAATGTGGAGGAAACCAATACAATGACTTAATGGTTTTACCTAAATAACATTAACTACATAAATATATTTTTTTTAAGTACACTATTTAAATGCGTTTAATATTTAACGTTAAAGCTTTTAAAGCAAAATATTTGTGCAATAATAAACACATAAAGAGTGCTACTACACTACAGTTTGAGTTAAAACCTGTTACTCTAGAAAGAAAAAAAAAATATAAATTCTATAGACCTTGATTTTTAAAACATCTCAATCAAATTCCCTCTTTTTTTATGCTTGGGGATCTTAAGACGACAAAAAATTTACGTCTCTGAATAAATCTCTTCATTTTTTTGTTAATGGTCAAAAAATCTAAACCTCACTCATCCACAAATTATGGTTTTGAATTTAATCATAATCTCGGCAAAAATGGGCATTATTTAAAAGTTAATGATCAGAATAAATTTCTTTTTTTTTCCTCACTGTCTTATCTGTTATTTGAAGTATAGATAAGACATTGAGGACAGACAAGATCTTGTCTTTTATTTGAGACACCAGGAACGTAATACATCTAAATAAAGCTGTTATAAATCTAATCTTTTAATTACTTTTTGTCCAAGCATAGAGGTCCCCTGTCAGGTCTTTCTTGTACAAAGTTTTTCCTTGGTTAATAAACTCTGCGTACTGAGCAACCACTGGGTCTCTCGTGCAAGAACCCACCGCTATTACTTTATCCGACTCATCGAAGAAGAAAATAACAAACTTCAGAGCATCCACATCTCCGTCTATCAGTGTGCTTGCAGGCTTACCACAACCACTGTAGCGAATAGATTTACCGAACAGCATGGTCCAGAAAAATGGAATAGTTTTTAGCTGCACATCTCTTTTTAATATGTTTAATGCAGCTATACGACCATGATATTGAGCTAATCCTATGTGTCCTATACTCATCGGTTTATTATTACTAGCAAAGACTGGAGCATGTGCAATATCACCGCCAGCATAAACATGTTTTACATTAGTTTCCAACAAATTATTTACGACAATAGCACCGTTCTTTTCCATTCTTATACCGCTGTTCTCCAAGAATCCTGTATTTAATGTTGATCCAACTCCCAGGACTAACATATCAGCAGGAAGCGTAGTGCCATTAGCCAACTCCACTGATTTTATCACACCATTCTCACCATTACATTTGGTTATTGTTGTTTCAAACTGGAACTTGACGCCTTTTGACTCGCAAAGCTTGCGTAAACTTTCACCTATTTCAGTTCCGAATACTTGACCCAATGGTGTAGTGTCTTTACCGACGACTGTCATTGATTTGGCTTTTTCTTTGCAAGAGGATGCAATTTCTAAACCGATAAAACTCAGACCCAAGACTACTACGTCCAGACTTTTCTCAGTACCTAATGTATTGAGGATGTTGATGGAATCGTCAAAGTTTCGGACCGTGTAAACATTCTTTAGATGGATTCCGGGTATATCGGGTACTCGGGCACTGGAACCAGTTGCGATGTATAAAGAATTGTAACTAAGTTTTTCTAGACCGGTCAAAGTGACGATTTGCTCCTTGGTATCCACATGTATAGCTTCAATGCCTTTAAGTATTTCAATGTTTGAGTCTTTGTAGTACTCTTCGGTTCTAGCCTGGAGTTTTTTTATGTCGGTAAATGGCCCAATTTTTGAAACCTTAACTCTGTCATAGGGTAGATAGTTTTCTTTGCTGACCATAGTTATGCGTCCGCTGAAACCTTCTGTGCGAAGTGTTTCAGCGCAAGTGGCTCCAGAAGGTCCTGCACCAATAATAACTACCGAGCATCCATCGCATTTTGACGGTGTACCTATATTTTCCTTGGTACGTGAGTTCGCCTTTAAGTCGCTAATTTTTGCTCTTACCTGAAACATAAATAGAGTCAGACGTTAAATACTTTTTATGCAATCATAAATAGTTTTAGAGAAGGGTTGTGTTGTGATATTTGGTCTCTATGGAAACAATCCCACCCATATTAAACCAATTCCAACTCTAAGCCAAGAACCGTAGGTCGATAATTCATTGAAAATATCAAACATCTGTACGCATGAACATTTCTTTATGGTCTGTGTGCTTTGTTTTTATATTACCGTCGTTTTATGAGCCCCGCGGTAGGACATTAATCGCGGGTAAAGCCGTGGGGCGAAGCTAGCCTACAAAGAGTAGCCTAAGTTTATCATCAGCTACCTTTCAGTGAAAATCGGTCCAGCCGTTCCAGAGATTACCAGGTACAAACAGACAAACACAAAAAATAAAAATTGATTTATTGATGTTAGTATCGTATATACTTTCTCTTGCAGTTGACCGCGGCTTGGCACGCGTGGAAGTTGATTATATATACTTTGTTAAAATCTATGTAAGTATGTACGAAATTTTTGTTGAGGTTTTTAAACATTAACTATTTTTAAAGTTCTTATTAATGAGCTATTGATAAAAAATATGTAAATATTATTTTTAATCCCATTAATAAGTACTTCAATACAAATTTTCGGGCCTTATTTTAACTCCTTTAGGAGTAGATTTCCCATAAATGCTTATAAAAATATGCATTTATTTGTAATCAAAAGCCTGAAGACATATTTTCAGGCTACTAATTTAAAGGGTTTTACCCGAAGGGGGTCCATTTAAGCCACGACAAAATATAAACCATAATGAAATAACTTAATCTGATCATAATGCAATTGTAATTATTCAAAACGAATGTATTTTTCTTAATTATTAACTAGAATGTATTGTAGTAGGCAAATGGAATTAAATAAAGATTTATTATGATTATATCAATTTATTATTATAATTAATAAAAAATCACGGACTTCCAGACTAATCTAAATTCTATATTTCAACCCCTATTTCATCCCCTTAGGGGTGGAATATACAAAAATGCTTCAACAGGTATGCATTTTTTTTAATCCGTAGCCCATTAATCAAGTTTCATGCTTCTAACCTAAAATAAAAAATGACGACCATATGAACTTTCAACCTCTTAGGGCTAGAAATTCCAGAAACGCCTAAATACGTATCTAATAATTTTTAATCAGTAGCCCAAAAATAGAGATTCGCGATTCATCATCATCATCATCAGCCTATCGCAGTCCACTGCTGGACATAGGCCTCTCCAATTTCACGCCACTTAGTTCGATCTATGGCTTCTCGCATCCAGCACCTGCCAGCCGTCTTGCGCAAATCATCGCTCCACCTGGCTTGTGGATTCTTACTTAAAAATAACGGATTTCCATACAAACTTTCAACCCCTATTACACCCCCTTAGCGGTAGAATATCCAACAACGCTTAAATAGCATAAATGCATAAGCAGTGTGGTCTACTTAATGGGTGTCTTCTTAGTAAAATGATTCGACTCACCAAATTTCATAGCCCTGACTTTAATAGTTTACGCTCGGCGATGATGAATCAGCCAGTCAGTCAGGACTTGTTATTTTATAGGCATAGATTTCTACCGTGGGAGAGCCACGCTTCGGCATGAATGGGCCGGCTCGACCGGAGAGATACCACGGCCTCACAGAAAACCGGTGTGAAACAGCGCTTACGCTGTGTTTCATCGAGTGAGTGAGGATACCGGAGGCCCATACCCCAATCCAACGCCCCCTATCCCCCTCACCATCCCTTTTCCCCCCAGGCCGCCATAGTGTGGGTCATCATACTGCATTGTTCTTTTTCGCATTGAGGATGGTGACCACCACTCTTGGATTCTGCTCATGCTTTCCATCAGGCAGGGCAGAGTCATTTTGGCAGCTTAAATATATAAAAAAAAAAAAAAAATTTGCATTTGTGAAAATCTGTTAGGTTGAAATTACAAACAGACATTTCAATTTTATTTATTTGTATACAGTATGAATAGATGTTAAATCAATACGTCTGACTCGCTTTGAAACATTGTATGGTTTTATCTAAAAAAAATTTTTGAGGCTTTTTTCATAGTTTTTGCTGTTTTGTGTAAAATTCCTCGATACATGGACTATTCAACTAAAAAAGAATTAGCGAAATTGTGCAGCCGTTCCGATGCTGCGACCAAGGAAAGCAGCGGTTTATTTATATATATACATATATTATATTCCACCTGATGTTTCTGTCATTCGTATGATTGTTAAGTGCATACTAGTATGGTAAGCAATATCAGACAGAATTCAAATAGTTAAAACTGTTTACACTAACAAGTTTAACAAAGGCTTCAAAATAATATTGAGTCACGTCCAGTCACATGACCGTCTGTCTAGCTATGATCTCGAGTTAGTTCCACAGAACAATTCTCTGTTTTTCAAGGTCATTCAAGGTCATCTAGTTTTTAGACTGTATGTATATTGCAGCTACTTTAAAGCTACATGATTGAGCAACTATTACGTTTATTGAGATAAGTATTTAACAGTAGTAAGTTTACAATGTTTCCTATTTGATTATGTCACAATATATATATATATATGTGTATATATATATATATATATATATAGATATGTATATTGTGACAGAATTCTATAACATGCTATAACAGATTAATTAAGAAATCAATTTGGGTTACTGAGTTGGGTGTCTAGTAATTTTCCTGTCGACTTCCACTGACTTAAACAATAGTCCAAAATATGTTATTTATGTAATTCCACTTTTAGATATTATGTAACTACATCAGCCTGACGCGATGACGGACGATATTAGAACATTAGGCCTTAGGTCTAAAAATTACGTAGGTTTGAATATCATTAGGCACCTCGAGATTTTTTTAGTCGCTTAAAATTCTAACAACACAAAAATCAACTTATCCATAGATACTAGAAACATGTAATAAATAAAAAAACTCGACAGTGTCAATATCAGCTATCTTTGTTAAATTTGTTGAAGAACTGAAGTGATATTTTTTTAATATTTATTTTTTATTAGTTTGATATACCCAGTGTCACTCTCACCATTAAGACGAATCTATCTATTGACACCACTGACACATAATTGCGACAAGCCGTTTAGGATCTAGAGCGTGCCTAAGAAAAATTCATGCATATATACATTTCAAAAAACATAAGCCTCCTTCTTTCGCAGTAAATAACCGATACTTTTTGTTTTGACGCTAAGGTTGTGTGTTGACCATGGACGTCATCATTATACTATTTGCATAAAATAAAAAAAACTTTTCTTTCAGTCCTTTCTATCTTTTCAGTTCTTCAATGAATTTAACAAAGATAGCAGACATTGATGCAGTCGGGTTTTTTTATTTTAAATAATTCGTTACTTGTTTGTATGGATGGTATAGCGGTTTAAGCTCCTCACCGTTTTCAATTGTGCTACGTGTTGTGGGTTCAAACCTGACACGGACCATACTTTGTGTGATCCACAAATTGTTAATTGTTGTCCTGAGTTTGGGTGTTCTTTGTGTCCGTTTTATCTATGTTTGTTGCGTCCACCTAGGAATAACTCTAGTACATGAGTCGCCTTCAAAAAAAGGTAATATTTTGTTATCATATATAACAGATTTTCGAAAAGTTGATTTGTTTTCTCCAGAAGTTGCTCGATATCACAATAGCATTGATAAATGAGCTGATAAGTATACCTACCTACTCCAATAGCATAAGGCACCGTAAAAGTAAATGAGGTAAGCGCATTACTCATAGGAAAATAGTTGGTCACCATCGCAGATTCGTTGCGATTGGCCAGAAGATTTAATTTTTTTCAAGGTTTATTTACCAATTTGGACTCTTAGACTTGATAAAATTTATATATCAAATCACCAGCCTTTATTATAACATAACGTTTGTTTTATGTTATACAAGTTAGTATTTTAAGCATTAAAAGTACGCAAAATGGAACTTAAGAAACAGCAACACTACCTAGACTTAAATTTTAAGGCATAAATTTCCACTAACACATATTTAATAGAATTAGCAAAGATGACAGAACAAATGGTTAGATTTTTTACTAGGTCTATTCTACTAACTCTCGCTTTGTCTAACTAACTCTCACACACTCTCACACGAATAACGACTACTTTAGTGCACATACGGCACAATGGATCCCGTCGATACGACAGAGCGTCAAAAGTTTCTCTATTATCATTTCGAATATTAACGAGTGTCTTAGGTTTAAAGGTAACAGAAACTTGGCAAATGTAAAAATATCAGCCAATATCACGTTCATTCTAATACTTTACTACGATACCCATACTAACCCACACCAATATTTTAAATTTGAATGTAACTCGGCCTGTAGTCTGTCTATTACGATTTCACCCTAAAACGCTGCACCGGTTTCAATGAAATTTGGCATGGAGATACTATGATTCTTTAGGAAGGGCATGAGCTACTCTTTACTGCAATCGATCTGCAGATAAAAGGTAGTTGAGAACATAATTTATTTTAGGTGATGTAACCATGGTTTATGTCTTTGTCTGTGGATAAGGATATGAGATCTCACATCCGTGAATACGGATACGGCTTAACGTATGATCTGGAAACGACAGTTGTTATTCAAAGATACTCTTAGTAGGACACAGTATGATATTAAAGCATTAAATTACACATGCGAATTTAGGTATATAATATTAATACATAATTAGATAAAATTCAGTACAATTTTAGTAAGTACGGAAATATTGAATACCAAAATCGGCTTGCAACATGACATAACCAGGCATGATGACTAATTTAGTCATCATGCCAATTATTAAAAACTGTTCTATTAAGTTCGGGAGTTTTTACTTTTATTGGAAACAATAATATTTCTACAAGAAATAAAGTTTTAGTAGAAAAAAATGCCATATAACTTTAAGTTTAAATTTCACGCCAAAACGCTCGATGGTGTCATGGCGTTGCCGTGCTGTGACGTTACGTCTATGTTCGTCTACAAGTTTCAATAGTAAACATTGGGTGTAACAGTAATAATTTATGTTGCTTATTAAATGTGAACTCTAAGGTCTATAAGTGTCTTCGGCCGTACAGTACGATAATACATAAAAAAAATCTCCTAATAAGTTACTTGTTAACGTTCCATAAGTTAGTTGACAAATTAGAGCTGTTTGCATAGTAAATCCTTGATCCATAGGTATCTTCCCTTAATTTTGATATCAGGAAAAAGACAACTCATCGTCGGGAATCACAAAATATATGTTATAGCACTAAAAAACAGTAAACTGATCGTCGATCGGTTCTACCCAAACAAAATAATTGTGATGTCACTAGCTCTAATTGGTGTTCAACATTAACATGGCGGATTGCTGTATTTTGTAGTTTTTATTTTTTTTTATGTAAAAAGCGCAGAGACGGTTATCGCTTACCATCAGACGTATCGCCTGATGGTAAGCGATTACCGTCGCCCATGGACACCCGTAACTCCAGAGGCATCACAAGTGCGTTGCCGGCCTTTGGGGATGGGGAGGGGGATGAGGGGAAGGATTGGATTATGGGCCTCCGGTATCTTCACTCACTCGGTGAAACACAGCGCAGGCGCTGTTTCACACCGGTTTTCTGTGAGGCCGTGGTATCACTCTGATTGAGCCGGCCCATGCATGCCGAAGCGTGGCTCTCCCACGGTAATTTGTTAAACAACTATTAATCTCGCTCCAAATAGATTTTTGTATTTTATGAACCCCATTTCATCAAATAAATACAAAATTTTAGTGTTTCTTTGTTACTGTCTTCATGCCTATTTAAGTTGTATTAGATATATCGTTTAGATTAAGTGCTTAATCTCTTTATAATGATTATTTAATAATACCTACAACTACAAATTACAACAGTACATTATAACAACCATAAATATTTTTTTTCCCATTAATACAATAACAATAAATCTACAATTTCATAAAGGTAATAAAAATTTAAATTTTTTTTTAAAAAATCCACCAACAAATAACGGATAAAGATCTATTTACACTATAGGATATCCGTATATTGAAACGGATATGAATATCCGATACATCACTAATTCAAAATACATAAATAAAATATGTTAACTATTACCTGTCTATAATTATTATTTTGAATTTGAATATTATTATTATATCATTTATGTTAATTATTTAAATGAACTAAGTCAGTAGAAATTGTGACGTCTATTATTATGCTTTAAATCAAGACCATTGTATTGAAAGAATGTTTTTATAGATTGGTAGTAGTGTATGTTTTCGTATGTTCTTTTATTGGTGTACAATAGTACAATAAAGGAGTGTTAAAATGTTTAAGAATACCTGTGATTCATCCTATTCAGAATATTTCCTATGCTAAAAGGTTTAAACAATACGAATGTACACCAACATAAAGCAAGTAGGAAGCCATTTTATTACCCATTTAGCAAAATTATTCAAAAATAATGTTTTATCCTTTACATCCCGATTGCAAGTTCTGTTTTCTTGCCATTAAGTGCAAGCCATTAAATGCGATAACTAACGTAACTTATCACCATTTACAATACATTAAATGGCTGTAGATGTTATCAGTACCTAAGTGTGCTGTGACACACCTGACTGCCGTACTTAGTCATGATATAACATACATACTTTCATATATACCAACTGTCTTTATTCCAAAAGAGGTTAACAGTATCAAAATTGTTGTCAACTTGGTCTTTTAGAAATTATGTTTAAGTTAGTAGAGTCACGTTGATTTTCAGCACGGTTCAACAGGGGCGGTGTCACCCAGGCACAGAAAATCAACGTATAATGACACCGTTTGTGCTGTCGTGTTTCGTTGGTGAGTGCGAGACCGGAGTCCCAATGATGCAGAAGCATTTCAATAGCCCGGCACGGTATGGGTCATCATGCTACACTGTTGCATTGTCTGCATTTGCAATGAGTATGGTGACCAGGTCAAAATAACAAATAAGAAGTAAGGAAAGGCAGTTAATTATGTATAATGGATGCATTGAGAAGTACAAGGTCAAGGTTGAAAAGGTCAAGGTCGCACACTATAGCTCGAAATGCCTAATGCCATAAAGTGAGAGGTCTCAACTCTATCAATTTGTATTGTTATGCGGTATATGAGTACATTGGTGTTTCGTCCTTGATCTACTATGAGATTTTGTATATAATAATAACTTATTTAATAATTACATTACGGAGTGTCTACATCTGCAATAATTACGTGGGTTTCGTGAAAGAGAACAAACTAGGACAACAGCATTGCAAAGAGCAGAAAAACTTAACCGTATCCCGTGTCCCTAAACCATTTGGTTCTTTCTACACTGGAGGAGTGGCTTATCTCTAGCTGCGGAGAACTGTAATATATATAAAATAACAATAGGCTATTTGCGATGATGGTTTTTTTGCGCGAATTTCTTGTCATTTGGCTTTATTTTTACGCATGACGTATGATAAAAGTAAACCTTTAAAAAATTGTTCAATTACGCCATACATCGTATTTACTTATGACTAGTAATAAACATTTGATTATTGTATTTAATAAGGAAAACGTGTTAACAAACGTGAGCGACGGATTTTCATTCGGTATTAAATGTAAATATTGCTGTTTACAGCCAGTTATCCTTGACCACCGCGCCTACCTTAAAGTTACCTCATAAATCGTATAAGATAGCATTTCATATACCTTAAGTTTTATCGCTACATTATTTTATTATTTTGGCAGGTTTACTCAGATATATTTCTTATCTGATACGTACAGTTACGTAACACTGCCCTGCCTTAGTGAAAATCCGCTAATTATGCAACGGAAATTTACCTGCAGTCAAATTTGAGATATTTATACATATAAATTCACATCAACAGTCTTAAATAAAAGTGAATATTGAAGACTAAAGAGAGGCCTATGCCTCTCTTTAGAAATTAGTATTTGACGATACACACTTAGTAACTACGGAATTATCTGAAACGTTTTGTTCTTTTTAATACACTTTTTAAATAGGAGAAAGTGGTAATTTGTTTTGATCTTCAATTGTATTGGCTCCATATATTTTGATTTAACTTTAATAACAAGATAAAAAAAGAATATGTCTCTGTGAGAAAATATGAATTCCCATACGAAGTATAAGTTACAGTTTAGGCTACTACAGCGTACTGCTTATTCTAAATTCTTTCTGCGGAATTACTTTCGTGTGTTATTTAATAGTAAAAAATAGTAAAATTTGTACGTCATGCATATGGCAAACAAATATTAAGTAAAAACGTTTTGCGCCTTCAGTAAAGAATGCGGTGGTAGCGAATACGCCTGCTGTGCTAGAGGTCTCGGGTTCGATTCCCGAGTCGGACCAAATGTTTGTATGATCTGCAAATATTTGTTTCGGAGTTTTGCTGTTTTCTATGTATAATATGTATGTATTTACAAAAAAAGTATATAGGTATTAATATCAGTTGTCTACCACCCATAGTACAAGCTCTACTTAGTTTGGGACTAAATGGCGTTGTGTGTTAAAATGTCTGAACATATTTATTTATTTTATTTAAAGTGTTTTCTCATTGCAAAAACACTATAAAATAGTTCGATATAATGTAACATAAAGTAAAGTGCATGTAGCTAAACACTTTCGAGCTAAAATGTAAGTCATAAGATTAACATAGGTCACTATAATTAGATTTAATTCTTAGATTAGATTTAATTAATTCATTTAACATTTATCAACAGATCAAGGAAATACACTAAGTCACCTGCTATAAATGTCACCTATATTTTAAAACCTGATCTTTCCAATTTGTATTTATTTCAATTAGGGAATTCCAAGCTGAAGCTATTTGACGCAAGATAGCTAATCAAATCGGCGTTACACATACACGTGTGCAGTGAAATCACGAACGAAAAGTAGGTATACAAAAAAACGATAAACAACTGTGTTTACGTTTATTTTATTATTTATTTATTTAATACATCATGCACTTTAGGTGCATAGGCGGACTTAATGCCTAAGGCATTCTCTACCAGTCAACCATCGGGTGATGCAGAGAAGACAAGATGTAGGTGCATTTTGTAAGAAAAAATGTATCAAAATATACAGATCTGGCAATATATCAAAAACAAGTAATATATAAAACCTAATCTACATACATACAAGAACTAATACATACTATACATACAACTAGATATTTATTCTATTTATCCATTTATTTATTTATTTCAACTAAACTAATAATATAACTTATATAAATATATACATACATACATGAAGAGATATACTACGATTAATAGATGACAATTATGTAGATGTTTTATATTCTGCAAGTCGTTTTATAAGGTACTGCTTTACTTTTATCTTAAAAGAAAAAGTGTTGGTGGCCATTCTGATTTCGAGAGGGAGCCTATTCCAGAGTAGAACGGACTGAACAACGAAAGATGAGCCAACAAACTCTGACGTATGTGAGGGACATCGAAGAAGGGGGTTATTAGTGGACCGAAGGTTTCTGTTGTGGTTGCTGCATAGAAGTTGGAAGTAGGAAGTTAAATATTTTGGTGAGGATGGGTTATTTAAAATTGAGTACAAGGAAGTTAGGGCTCGTCTGTAACTTTCTAAAAACCTCCATGTCATGACATTGCAGGTAAACCTTGCGCTGTTTCCAACTCCACTATTCATTTAGAAAAGATCCATACTACTAATACCTATTCAAAAATAACTCTGTTTGTCAGTTAACCTTTCAGGCCTAAGCCGTTGCTCCGGCATTCAACATGAAATTTGACATGGAGGACTTTGACTTTTCAGGAAGGCCATGCAATATACTCTTAACCGTGACAAAGACGCTGGCGTAGCCGCGGACAAATGCTAGTATACAATAATATATCGCCTTCAATGCAAAATGAAAATATCAGGACAGATATAGCAGTGAGCAGTTTTATTTAAACCTTTATTCTTTCTATCCGTTGAACACAAAGAGCAGTTGTGATTTATCTATTGTGATTTCATATAAGCTGTATAATGTAAATTATTCATACCCACGGTGCGTGCACTATTTTTTAAACTCGAACAAAAAGACCCGGTGAAATTCCTACAGCAATTTATTTTTTCGGACATCATCACACAACGCCATCTAGTCCCAAGCTTAGCAGAACTTGTCTTATGGGTACTAGACAACTGAAACAAATATTTGTTTCGGAGGTTGGGTTTTTTCTATGTATAATATGTATGTATTTAAAAAAAAATATTTATGTATTCATATCAGTTGTCTAGTACCCATAATACAAGCTCTGCTTAATTTGGGACTAGATGGCGTTGTGTGTTTAGATGTCCGAAATATTTATTATTTATTTGCAGATCATACAAACATTTGGTCCGACCCGGGACCTCTGCACAGCAGTCGCATACGCTACCATTGTGCCACCGAGGCAGTTTATCTTAGTATTATAAACCTAGATACTATATGGGGCTCTAGTAGTCACCATAAGTCACTATTCGATTGTAGAATGAAATACGATATCCCGAATCTAACCATTTCTGGAATATTGGAATTATAGCTTTTTTTTTTTATAAAAATTAACAATTTTATATATTTTTTTTTAAACTTTAATAAGCTGTGATTAAGAGAAACAGGGGTTAATTTTTATCTTATTAATAATGTACTAACTGACCCGCAAAGTCACGTGGGCGTCTCCCATTGCCCATAGCATTATGTTGTATGTTTGTGTATTTATACATGATACAAATAACAACTACTAAAATCCCATTATTCTATTTGAAAAAATACGTAACTAAACGGTTACATATTTTTTCAAATAAATTTTCAACTTTCACCACGTACGTGGTAATTGAATCGATTTCATGCATTTTTGTTGCGCAAGAGATCGCCTATTGGTCGAGTTTCAATTGACCATTGAAGAACATCTATAAATTGAGCAATGGTTAAGACTTTTGTACCATGATAGGAGAATTATGGATCACTATCCATACTTATATTATAAATGCGAAAGTAAGTCTGTCTGTCCTAATTCACGGCCAAACCGCTGCACCGATTTCAATAACATTTGGCATGGAGATACTTTGATTCTTGAGGAAGGACATGGGCTACTTTTTGCTGCGATAACAGACAAATACGTAGCCGCGCGCAAAAACTAGTTGTTATATATGTATAGCCGATTTTACATAATTTTTAAATTCATTACAACAATTTTTCAGCTTTCTGCGCTTATTTTATACTAGCTTACCCACCCAACCGCGTCTGCGTCTCCTATTGCCTGGTGTTATAACAGCGTGAACACAGCGATTCCAAAAAAAAGGTTTTAGTGAGCCAACCTATACATACTCTATACTGTCGCAGAATTTTTTTTATTAAAGTTTAAAGGGGAAGAATGCTTTCACACATTGTTCTTGTGAAACTTTCATCGAACTTTCTAGCAGCGCACGCAATGGAAGCTTTCAATAGGAATCATTTTCCCCCGTTTCTGCAACATTTTTAATATATACTCCGCTCCTTTTCTTTTCCTCTAGCATGGTGATATATAGCCTTGGGCCTTTCTCGATAACTGGGCTATCTATCACTAAAAGAAATTTTCAAATAGTGAGAGCTTCCTCAGATAAGTACAAAGAAGTTTATCACACACATTCTAATGTTATGGTGTGCCTAAAGCTTTTCGATGTATCTGGATGTTACAAGATTTAGTAGTATCAAGCCTAATGATCAACCAGACAGTTTTCATGCCAATTTTGATTAGGTTATCTTCAATATTTATGTTGAGATTAGATTTTTTTGCACAATATTTTATCTGAGATTTTTTATTATTATTGCTATATAATGTACGAGTGAGTTACGTGATGTAGGAAAATTAAACCTTGATTACCACATCCCAGTATGTTTATACGAAATACTTAACAACGAATGAACCCTACCACGAAAAAAATAAAACCTGGACAGCCTTTTAGCCTAACAAAAGTTAGAAAGTTGTTACCAAGCGACCTCCGATGATTCAATGATCACACTATTGAAAATGAATTGGATTCAAAACAGTGTGTAAAGTGTTCAATCAGAATCTGATAGAACTGAAAGCAATGAGAGGCGGCGAGGAGGGAGATATAAAAATAACGATTTGAAATGCTCATAGATCGAAAGTATTTTTGGGCAGCTATTGCAGTCGAAAACTCGTAAACTTAAGAATGCGAGATGACACAGGACCAAAGTTTAGAAGAACAAAACTCTCCTGGGGTTAAATGAGGTCTGATATGATCTGATCGACATTACATCGTCACCTTGTAGGTTTAAGATCAGGGAACAAATTTTATAAACTTGCAGCATTAAATACGCAAGGGATGTTGAGGCGCTCAGCCCAGTTGCACTCGGTGATTAGAAACAATCATCGAGGGTAAGCAATGACGGCGCGGTCAGTACATAGATGGGTGACCGCTGGTGGCATATTACCATGAGTGTCTCCGTGATTCGGAGGTCACGTTAAGCAGTCGGTCCCGGTTGTTATCATAGGATCGTGAATCGAACAGTGGGACATTATGGATTGTTGATAATGATGATGATGATGTTGACACCGGATTGAACTGCACGGGGAATTAATGTAAACCCGTAATTCGGTAAATTGTAAATTGAATTCATTCGGTTTGTTGATGAAAAATGCAGACGTAATCCTACAAATATTATAAACGGAAAGTCTGTAAGTATGGATGAATGTTTGTTACTCTTCCACGTAAAAACTACAGAAGGTATTTAAATGAAACTGTACAAAAATATAGTTTATACATATACAGAATAACATATATGCTACAATTTATAAAGATACGAGTCACACAATATCTTTGTACCGCGGGTAACACCGCGGGGCTCAGCTAGTGTTACATAATGGAATTGAAGGATGACTCGTTAGTCTTGGTATAAGATGGGACAATACGAGAAAATATATGTACAATGAACATGTAAGGCTGATTGACATCCGAAGATCAGTGTTCGAAGTTATTGAAGAATATACAGACCTTGGACAGGTTTTCAAACTCATTAGAGAAAACTAAGAACTATCTGTACAAGATATTAACCCGAGTTATACTTGGAGTTTCAACAAAATATAAAAATTGTAACGAGATTTACCGATAAACGACTAAAGTTGTCCCGATAGAAGATGCAGAAAGATTTAAATAGGCCGCCATATTGTGGATCACCATGTTGCATTGTCTGCATTCGTCATGAGTATGATCACTTGGAAGTTTAGGAAAACTGAATAAAGCCCACCAAAATAGCGAGTTAATTCTTCTTCTTTTGATGAGATGACAACCAGCCGGAACAGCTAATTCTGCCCATGTCAAGTATTTAAAGTCTTCAATTCAAGTCTTTGAGTTTTCAAGTCTTCGTCGTGAGGGGATTAATGATAAAAAATATAAAAATGTGGATGACATGAAATGGGGACCGTCTTTTGCAAAAACAAAAAAACGATCTCCTAGCGAGATGATTGCTGTGGGTTTATTGTTTGGTTAATTGACACATCTTTTGTCAATAAAGTGTCATTCACGAAAGAAATTATTTCATTATGTGGAATAAATTGAAATGACACATCCAACTACGTAAAGAGTAAGTTTTTCTTTATTGACTTAAAAGTACGTATTTAAATGTATCCTCTTAAATTTTCCAAGCTTCTTAGGATCGAAGTTGTTAATGTTAGTTACATTTAAATATTAATTATTTGGCTTCTACTACAAATAAACTATCACATTAATACTAGGTTTTTTTTAAGATTGGTATTTATGTTTGATATTCATTAAGTCGCATAAACTTTATGCTAGGTGATTTGTTTTTCCTACCTGTATACTTTCAAATAAATTATATAGTAAATACAATATTTATAAGTACCTACTTAGGCAGAAAGGTTCTATTTTAAATGTTATGTTCACTCAATTTCATGGTCTTATAATTTATGTGGAGGTTGTAACACCTGACAGAACTCAACCAAGGTCATCATAAGCGCCTAATATACAATTACTTATTTTCGGTATCCTTTAGTTCAAATGACATCATTGTCTATGTCTCATTGAACTATAACAAATGACGAGCACAGTTACGTCATCAAGCCGGGCCTATTTACCTAACTTTAACCTTAGGTATTTCAGTTAATTATAAATAAACGCATGTGAACACTAGTCACACAAAAGAGTTAACTCATTAGACGGAATATTTCAAGAAGAATGGGAACCATTTAAAGTAACAATGATTAAATTCACATAAAATGAAGCATTACAAGACTTTACAGAGCTTCGCAATATTAAGAATTTCCTCCTTGATGTTATTACCGTGATCCAAGAGTCGTTAACGTAAGAGTATATAATTATAACAACAATGCATACAATATAATGATCTTAGAATACGACTTGTTTTTCTTATTTCAAGTTCAACGTATGGAATTCAACTAAACTGACATGTGAACTAACATGTTTATTTTCATAAATTAGATGCAAAAGCAAATGAATACATAATCTATATTATATTACAATCCTATATTATAATCTTAGGTTAAGTCACTTTAGCAATATACATGAAATAAGTTCGTTTACTTAATTACTCTACTTGTTGTCTTTGAACAAAACAGGTTTTTGTACCTTAATACCGGCCACCTATTTGTGGTTTTCATGGCGGCTATATAATGTTGCTCGCATTGATACTTTATATCTCTCTATTTCTATGCTAAGAGAAAATGTTATAACTATAATATTGAGTTCATTTACATTAAACAAATAGACTTGGTCCAACTTATATAGTTATCAGTAAAACAATTGAATGCAAAATAGTAAGGACCAATATTGGTCGGAACATCATTTTGCTTATTTAATCGTCTGTATTTATCACTTGTACCCACGAATGAATTAGTCGCAGGATCTGCATGACAAGCATTCGGTCTGCAAGGCAAAATGCAAAAGCTTGAACTTTAGGAGCGATCTACTAGTTTGTTTTCTTCCTTCAGTTTTCAGATATGATTATTATGTTTTGGCATAATCGCTTGTAAGTTTTTTTAAAAATTAACACCAAAAAACAATTTATAATATTGCCAATGTTTACTACCAATGAATGATTTTACAAGGTCGTCGTTTTATTTTTATGTTTACTAGGGAAATGTATAGTTTTTAAAATCTTTTCGAAGCTCTCAAAAAACTGTGGAATGAACTGTCGCTCATGCGGTATTCCCGGACCAATACGACCTTCAAACCTTCAAGAAAAGAGCGTACTCCTTCTTAAAAGGTCGGCAACGCTCTTGTGACGCCTCTGGTGTTGCGGGTGTCCATGGGCGGCGGTAATCGCTTATCCATCAGGCGATACGTCTGCTCGTTTGCCTCATATATCATAAAAAAAGAAGCGTTTTGTCTATTTTAAATCTTAAACTTTTCCATTTACGTATTAGGTACATAGCAACTATGTTGAACTGTGTTGCACTGTTTTCTAAAGCTGTTTTTACAAAATCCATCATGTTTATTTAAGTCATTTAAAATACAACTGTTTGATGTTGGTTTATTGCAAAACTTGCAATATAATCACTAGGATACATATAGCGAGCGAACAAAATAGTCCAGCATTCTAATCACGTAGCTAACTTATAATACTTGATTATCGGGAGTAATATCCTTGGCGTGTCTGTGCCGCGTTATTAATAATTATTTATGTATGAATGCAATCGCCTTATTCGTTTCTAAGCGCAAAACTGGAACATGCCTTATTTATTAGATTCAATTATTATTTTTTGTGGACCACGCAAAGTGTCCCATGTGGTATATAAACACAACACTCAGCGCAGCAGAAAACAGCACGATGATTGTTTAAACCACAATAAACCACTGTGTAATCCGTGCAGTTAAATGAAAATATAATAAATTTAAAATACAAAATAAAAATTGAGCTGCGACAGACTATACGACATGCTTTTGACAATTCTAAGTCTGTGGAGCAGCTAGTATAGTAATAAATAATAATAAATAAATAAATATAATTAAATATTTCGGTCATCTATCACACAACGCCATCTAGTCCCAAACTAAGCAGAGCTTGTATTATGGGTAATAGACAACTGATATGAATATATAAATACATTTTTTTTGTAAATACACACATATTATACATATAAAACACACAAATTCCGAAACAAATATTTGCCCGAGACCTCATGGGCAGCAGTCGCGTACGCTACCACTGAGCCTCCGAGGCAGTGAATAATATAACAAATATTTATTTTACCTTAACTTGTCCCTTCTCTGTGATGGTAACTTGATAGCAAGGCACTGAATCGAAGCCAGGGAAGTCTTCAATGTCACCAGTTTTGATGTTAAAACATGCTCCATGCCACGGGCAGCGGACTCTGCCATCGCCCAGCGCACCGTTTATGAGCGGAGCTCCGTAATGAGTACATTTTGTACCAATAGCAGATATTTCACCTTTCTGCTTGATAAGTAATACATCGCCGTTATCACCGATTTCAAACACTTTCATTTCGTTCTCTTTGAGTTCATTCTCGTTACAAACAATTGATTCGACATAATTGTTGCTGGATTCTATGCGTGATATTGTGCTACCTGTTAAAAACAATGAAAATTCAGAATATACCCTTGAATGAACGTCAAACAAAAACATTGCACTGAAGTTAAGTGGCGGCAAAACACGCTCTAAATCAGAAGGGACAATCCATAAATTACGTCACACGTGAAAGAGGCGAGGGGATCGATGAAATGTGACATCAACTACCTTTAACAACCACTACTGGACATAGGCCTCTTCTTAGAAAGGAGGTTTTAGTATAT
Source organism: Hyphantria cunea (assembly GCA_003709505.1). Classification (NCBI taxonomy): domain Eukaryota; kingdom Metazoa; phylum Arthropoda; class Insecta; order Lepidoptera; family Erebidae; genus Hyphantria; species Hyphantria cunea. Next base: position 200,428 of record PKRV01002134.1, read on the forward strand.
CACCTCAGCTAGACCAGTTGGTACAGGGTTTATTTAAGTTTTCCTTAGTCGCCTTTCATGGCACCTATTGGATAAAATGCGGGTGGTGAGACTCCGTATTCTTAATCTGTCACCGCATGAACTGAAATGTGACATTTTGTGACAATGGAAGGGATCCTATGTTAGTGTAGATGTCCCATTTCTAAACCTAGCGTCAAAGTAGATATTATTATTTTATAACGGCAGTTTGAATATTAGCAGTAACGTTAGTCTACGATTTTTATTTGACAATTTTTCGAATGTTTAATTTGATACGGGTGGTGAGACTCCGTATTCTTAATCCGTCACCACATGGACAGAAATGTGACATTTTGTGACAGTGGAAGGGATCCTATGTTGAGTGACGTCCCATTTCTAAACCTAGCGTCAAAGTAGATCTTATTATTTTATAACAGCAAAGTTTGAACTATTAGCAGTAACGTTAGTCTTCGATTTTTATTTGTCAATTGTTCGAATGTTTTGATACGGGTGGTGAGACTCCGTATTCTTAATCCATCACCACATGGACAGAAATGTGACATTTTGTGACAGTGGAAGGGATCCTATGTTTAGTGACGTCCCATTTCAAAACCTAGCGTCAAAATAGATATTATTATTTTATAACGGCAAAGTTTGAACTATTAGCAGTAACATTAGTCTTCGATTTTTATTTGTTAATTTTTCGAATGTTTAATCTGATATTGATTTTTGTAATATTTGATTTATGGAAATAAATGTCTTAATGGGATATAATTCTTTTAAATGCTGTTTTAAAATAAATGTAAAAAGTAAAATATGTGACATCTCTTTCATCTGTATAAGAGTTTCAAAATCTATTAAATTCGTGTGACATAGTTTATGGATGGTACCTAACAGTTCTCCACAAACTACATGACTAGGTTTTTTAAAGTGCAGTGAAATCTATGACCCTCCTAACAATAACCCACAGGCTGTTACTTAAAACAGAATACCTAGATTCTCAGTACACTGCTTTCAATTGCTAATAAAAAACCTTAATCATAATGTAACCCATTACTTATTCAATAATGCAAAAATATAACTTAAAATTATTGTCATGATGATGCACTTAGAGAACTGGAAATTTAAATGGAATGCTTTATTAAGAGTTCAAAAATTTCTTATTTCGAAGGATACTAAATGTCTAGATTTTTCTGAAAACCAGGCAAAGAATATTTTTCAAGAAGCAGACAGAATAAAAGGGAACCCCACTGAGATAAACATCTTAGTTATAATGAATGTTCCGGGAGTATCAGCACTAAAGATGGAACTTTAAAATGAAAGTATCAACTAGGTATTGTAACAACATATAAACCAGTTTATACCTTACATTATGTGACAACAGCATAAATTAGCATAGAGTAATTAACTATCTTTTTTTTATTGAGAATGAAATAATTTATAACAACCTTAACACACTTAGTATTTTTAACCTCAGGCCAAATAAATGTCACAAGATCTCATGTACTTTTTATTTTAAATAGTATAGACTCCATTATATTTACATATACAATAACAAAGTTGCAATTTCTCCAACCCTATTATAGAGGTCAAGACAAAAAAATATGACCCAGAAATTTCATACTACACAATAAAATAAAAATTCAACAAAAAGAAGATCAATATTTATTTTTGTATGGATATTCCTCAAAATTATACTTTCTTTATTTATTTAGCCTGGTCTTATTTAGTGTTATATTTCTTGAATAAGTTTTACTATACAGCTCTGTATTTGTACGCTATTCATTCTTGCATATCACGAGGTATTAAAAAAGCTGAACAGAATATCAAAATATGTATAATACTTACGGCTTTCAACGCCACTGGAGCCTTGGCCAGGATTAGGGCTATATGACCTTGAAAATGAACTGCCCATCTTGTTGGACAACAGAACTCCTGGAACAAGATTAATTATAAAAGTTCGATATCCTTATAAATAAAGTAAAAATTATTTTTTCATGGCCACCATAATTACAAGAAACACCATAATACGGGATATCACTTGACACATCATATCTAAATTATATCGCACTATTATTTTTATACTATAAATTTATTTTGTCTTATGTTGTGAAAGGTTTTACCTTGACTATAACGGCTTGCAACTTTGTTGACTGCCGCACCGGTATGACGGAGAAGGAATAACATTACCATAAAGTTTGAATGCCTACTTTCGATCGACCCAGTTTGTTACATCTGACAGTGACAACTAAATATTACGAGTATGAAAAATCATAACAGCTGATAAAGTAATAATCAATGTTTAGAGGTCTTCGTCTACCGTTTACGCGTTTAGAGGTTTCGTCTGTTTCCTAAACGTGACAATATGGTTTGCTAAGGTTTGTATTAGGTAATTTATCTTTTAGATTATACACTATATCGATCGATTTTTGTAAATAAAATTTAATTTATCAAGGTGATTTATTTATTGAGTAGTTATTTAAGAAAATATTATTAGGTCCTATTTTTCCATTATTATTCTTAAGATTTTTGTATGTAATGAGAGATAACATATTAATTTTACTTAAGTTTATTATTATACATTTTTTAACTAATGTAGAGATTGTCCCGGATCAAAGGAGTTTGGATCTATATTTTTATTGCCTTTTAAAAAATAGTGTACTTAGTCTGTGCTCTCAAATTACTTATCTACATCAAAGTTGATTGATACAGTGAAAGACAGACGTGGCTAGCAATAGCAAAGTGTAATAAAATATGTTTTTCTAAACTGTATATTGTGATTATTCGAGAGAATGTCGGATGCCATCGTAGCCAAAAGTCAGCCAATATCTGGAGATCCAGAAAAAAAAGGCTGGCTATTTAAGTGGACGAATTATTTGAAGGGTTATCAACGAAGATGGTTCGTGTTGTCAAATGGATTGTTGTCGTATTACAGGTATTAGTTTGCTTTTGAGGTTTTTCTCAACTATAGATGTCTAAAACGTCAAAAGCCTTATTTACATTGATTTTTTATGAATGACGCAGTGGTCTTTAGCCAAAATTTTGATCAATATGATGTCAGAAAACGGTAACTAGTTAAACATTTGCACTTTTAATAGATTCATATAGGATTCAGAAATCGGTGTAGTATTAATATACTTATATTAATATACTTTAATTATGATGTTAATTACTATTAAATTAAGAGGTTATCTTAGATTTTAGTGAAAATACAGTACAGAATGGTGAAAATAGCATGAAGAAAAAAAATGGTGCAGCTTTTTATTGCTATAGTAGATGACTGAAACATGGTACATTAGAGTCACATTTCTTTATAACAGCTGGAAAGATTACAATCATAATTTACAATTTGTTTAAACTCAGAAAATTTTAAAACTCTGTATTTGCCTAAATGGGTTTTTAGTGATTATTCCCTACTGTATTTTTTTAAAAATAGATTATGCCTATTACGTTTTTAAAAGTAGTAATACATAGCAGAGCTATCTACTAGGCCTATGTTACATAAACATGCTTCAAACACATGAACCTTGAACTGAATTAGATAAGTGCTAAGGCAAAATAAGGCTAAGTCTATCAGGGACTTTATCAGTAAGAGTTGAAATTGGTCCTTAATCATTAAGAGTTACAGGAAACTATTTAAATCTATACAAAGTTATGAAATTAATATTTATGTGTACACACAATTTTTTTATATCTTTTTTTAATTATATCTACTACACTTGTGTTCTTAAAAAGCAGAAAGAGACATGCCTGAATATATCTAGAGTAGCATACTCACGTTCCTTAAATATCTTATGAATCGCATAACCGGTACCGGTTCCTCTCAACACACTTACTTACTACAACATACTTTAAAGTAATATTGCATCTATCTATGGAATCAGGGAGTCAAATTATTATTGTGTCCTGTCATATAATATAATCTGTAATTAGCAAAATTTTAGGGGATACTATTTTTATAACTTCTATGGGAACCGAATCTATTCTTCTCTTAAGGTATATAATAATATAGCCTTTTATTCAGATCTCTTAATTACAATGCATTTCTCTTACAAAATAATAACATTGGACTCTTAAACTAGATAAACTACTTAAACTAACATCTGTTGCTTGGTTATCTTTCCTAGATCTGTTTGCCAATCAACAAAGGCCTCCTCTAACCTTTTCCATTCTTTCCTTTCCTGTGTCACTCTGTTCTACGTGACTACTTGTCTAATGTCGTCATCCTATCTGCATTATGGGATGCTATGTATATTACTGGTTTTTGGTGCATTTTAACTTTTGATGTTGGAGGGTTGTGGTCTCTTTTCCCCACGAGGACCAAGAGACCACAACCCTCCAACCCTCTCTTAAGGTGTCAGGGCAGAAATTCGGTATCCGTGTTAATACCTCAAGGAAAATCTTTTTGGAATACATAGTAATAATTTTTCCAGCAGAAGCCTATTAGTGTCAAAGGCTTTGGATCTTCGGGCTACTATACCGTACTGGCCAGGCGGGTGGTGTAGGATTGTTTCAAGTTTACTTGCATAGCAAATTCAAAAAGGATGTGCTTGTGCATTTTTAGATTTTTAATGAAGTTGATATTGCAGTATTCAAAATCAATCAATCTATCCTTCTGTCCTCGGCTCATGTTCCAAACGGTTAGTGCTAGAATAATTCAACTTTGCATTGATATATGTTACAACAACAAAATGCTAAAATAAAGTCACGAAAAATACATTATTTGGGGTACCTTCCCTACACGTAAAGTGGGAATGATTTTGTTTCTCGAGTCTACCCCAAAGCGTAGGGTATGATCTCAGATCAAATATTTTTTTTATTTCATCTGAGGGTATAAATAGATAGGTCTTTTAAAAACATTGAGAGGTTGCAGTTGCTAGGACGATTTTTTTATTTAGGTATCAGCGTGCGAAATATTTAATTTTAAAGTGTATTTTATTTGTTAAAATAGGGTTTTCCCCATTAAAAACACTAACAGCTGGCTCAAAAAATCTGTAAAAAATCATGATGGTATTCTATGTGATGAACTTTGAAGGAAAATTATAAATAAAATCATACCAATTACCTATTGAACACAATTTTATTTCAATTTGAACAACAACATTCTCTGTTATTTTCAACCTAAATACAGTACATATGTTAAAAGTAGAAAATCACACAAAACTATTGCTTAACGATTACGAATGAAGGGTTTCTATTACACTAAGTAACATGATCTTGCTTGAAATTGTTTATGAGAAGACTGTGGTATTTTATAAAAAGGAACAGGAAGCAGAAATAGACTAGCAGTGTCTCTTCCTGTCTTGGGAGATTTCTTTTCTGAGCCTTTCATGGTAACCCTCACATGTCATCATGCTGTAAAGAAACACTCTTGTTATGGAGATCTTGGGTGTCTGCATTGAGGAGTGTTACTGGCTGATGAATAAAGATAGAAATTACCACCGAATGTGTTTGAAGATACACATACATACATGAGTTAATTTTAATATATTAAAAAAAAAATAACACTTCATCTGTACAGCCAAACATATAGTTTACAAAGAGCATTCTTTATGTTAATCGAAATCTCTGGCATCAATTTTGGCAAAGATATCATTTAATCAGAGATATGCTACAGTCCGTTCAGTCTGGAAAATTAGTGAGGCAAAATGGTGTATTGTAATGGTGTATTGGTATATTGTTTGTAAAAAGATGTAATCAGGCTAGAGTAAATATTGTAACAATTTACATTTGTGCAGCAGTTTATATTTTTGTAGATTTAAATTAATCAATAACTATGTCTACATCCAGCTACGCACCTAAGCAGCTGGTTGAACTGGTACTAACCCGACTGCGAAAGAAGGAGTGTTATGTTTTTCGAGTGTATGTGTGTATATTTCCTCGGTACGCCCTAGAGCCTGAAAGGCTTGTGGTTTTTTTATGTGAGTGATGTCAATAGATTCGTCTAGTCGTGAGAGTGACACCAGGTACAACAAAATAAAAAAAAAAATAAAAAAATTATAAGTAGTCGGGTTTTTTTAAAATAATTATTACTTGTTTTATCGTGTCTTTTTGATTTTTTTCTATACGATAATTCAAGCTTTCGAAGTTTCAAGAAATATAACATTTCCTTAAATATCTGGTGGTTACTTCATCTCGGCTTGGCTGTTACGGCACTCGTAATATTGTTACTAATTTATCAATTCATTAGATGTCATACATGTCAATAGTTTTTGCGCCTAATTGTATATTAGCGTTTACAGTAATAAAAAAAATACCATTTCGTTTCTTTTTCTTTAGAATTATTTTTTTATTGCAGAAGTACGTAAAATAGTTTAAGGCGGTTTTTATTTGCTTTTATTTATGTCCCAGGCCCTTGTTGGTGGAGCAATCGCCACTGCTCATTATTATCTGCTAACTATTTGACCTCTTGATAGGACCACGACCCCTAATTAGGCCTTCCTCGTTTTCTATTGCATTGTCTTCTCTTTTATATAGGAACATGCGTTCTCAAATCAATCATTCGAAACACACTTCCCCTTTTCTTCGTGACGATATCCACTTTGGGAATGTGTCAACGAATCCGGTTCAGTACCCTGTATGCAGAATAGTCGATTTGAGATCCTTGCCAATATTATCTTAAACTCCACGTTCATTGGTATATTGCCAACAGTGTGCTACATTATGCGACTGATTAGCATAATGTCTCGCCAAGGTAACATTTTTACATACTTACCTGTAATGCTTGTGAGAAAGTTTGCCAAAGTAACATGATTTAAAAATAGAACAACACATTGTATTTATTTATTTGACGACAAAAAAATATCTTCATACTCAAGTTGTTGCGTGATTTTTGATGGTTGTATAAATATATTCCTACATAAAGCCAGTAGTGCCTAACGACTGACGCTCCAGATAGACGATCATCGATGTACATGTATTTCTTCAATCAATCAATCAACAACCCATAATGTCCTACTGCTGGGCTCGGGTCTCCTCTCAGGAGAGGGTTAAGGCCATACGTCCCCACGCTGGCCAAGTGCGGGTTGGGGACTGGCAAGAATACGTTGTGGCTACGTAAATCTTGCCGTTGGATGTTTTTAAGCCGCCCCAAGGCCTCCAACTAAGCTTCACGACTGTTATCGTATGATAACAACCGGGACCGACTGCTTAACGTGACCTCCGAATCACGGAGACGCTCATGGTAACATGCCACCAGCGGTCACCCATCCAGGTACTGACTGCGCCGTCGTTGCTTGCCCTCGATGATTGTTTCTAATCACCGAGTGCAACTGGGCTATGAGCGCCTTATTGTTGAATGTATTTCTTACCTCCCCACTTTATAGCTTACTAGAAACCCGGCCCGGCTTCGCACCGAAGTCTTTGACGTTCTTGGATACTCTTATATAATATGCGCGTATTACACATATAAACATTCCTCTTGAATCACTCTATCTATTGCTGAAAACCGCATTAAAATCCGAATGAGAAGTTTAAAAGATCTAAGCGAGCAAACAGCGGAAGCGACTTCATTTTATGCTATGTAAAGATATCCCTTATTTGCTGACTTTATCTTTCTCAGATGTGCCGAAAAGAGAGAAATAAAGCCAAATAATATGACTTGCGTAAGTACACTTAGTCTGGCCATAAATACTGTTACAATTAAAAATAAACAAAATATGACTTTTGAATTTGAAATGTGTTTTTTTAATTTTAATTTTTATAAGATTGTTCATTGTGCTTTCTTATTTTCGCGACATTATAATGTAAAAAAAATTGTGAGATGGAGTGGGGTGATAAAAAGAACCGAATCACTATGATTGCACTATAAAAGTAGGTGTGGAGCTAAATACGATTTTTAATATCTTCCATACGATTAGTATTAGTCAAATGTTTGTGTACCGGGCTATTGATAGGTACAATGAAACCTCCTCTGAGACAGAAAAAGATTGACAGTCCACATAGTATTCGTACGAAAAAGGCGATCAAAGCAGTGAGAGAAAAATATAAACAAAAGTTAAGATTTTATCTCGGGAGATGAAGACCTAGAACCATGTCGCGTATTTTAAAAGATGACTTGCAATCTAACAAAGACGCACTTCATTTCATAGCTGATAATTTTAGAAAGATTAGGGCGGTAAAATCAAAACAACTACTCAAACGGTAAGCAAAGGGAGATCACAGAAAAAAAAATGTTTACCGATTTGATATTTCTACAATTGTGCAATATTTCAACAAACAAAATGACCTTTTTTTATACTGAAAACTTTAAATAAGCTTCCCAATTAGTCAACAGAGCACATCATGGGCATTAGCCGTCTTCAGTGATGGTTTGGTTGGGTGTTAGCTATGAAGGAGTGACTGAGCCATTTTTTTTATAAAAAAGTATTAAAAACATCGGCACAAGTGTATCAAGATGGCATTCTTGAGAAGGTAGTTAAGCCCCTTAACAATATCATATTCAATATCCAAGAGAGGACCACCTCCCAGGAAGACACGGCGCCGGGGATAAAGCTTGATCCACCCAATCTTGGTTACAAACGTACGTTCCGAAGACTGGCCTTCGTCTAGTTCTGATCCACCGTATTATGATTTATGGTCTGCGTCAAAGGTTAAGGTTGCTCTAACTGCCATGATAATTTGGAGTCCTAAAAACAATCCATACGATTGGCAGTAAATAATTTTCCCATAGAGAGAGTGCGTATTCGTATTAATAACTGGCCTAAACGTTTAAAAGAGTGTATTGCAACCAATGGAGACCCCTTCGAATAAGCTTTATTTATTTTTAGTGGTTTTATATTAATGTATAATATTTAACTAATACACTGTAATAATATTCATAATTATTAAGTATAACATAAAAATTTAGTTTTTCTTTGTGACCATGTTTATGGCAAGAATAAGTACATACGGGAATTGAGTCCGAAAGGTTATGTCTAAATCTGAAATATCACATTATTTGCACATTTGGTCACTAATCAAGTAAAAATTCATTAAAAAATTGACACTATAAAGTCTTACGTTAGTTAGACACGCCACCCATAAAGATATCCACACAAAATTAAGAAAATAGGCAGGTACTCGTAATTTGAATTATGTTTTGTTCCAGAAATCAAGCAGAGGTATCTCACACTTGTCGGGGCACAATCTCCCTTCTAGGGGCCCTTATCCACACAGCTGATTCGTGCACATTCGTAATCAGTAATGGAGGCACTCAGACTTTTCACATCAGAGCCCACGATGAAGTTGAAAGACAAAGCTGGGTTACAGCATTAGAACTGGCTAAAGCAAAAGCAATGTATGTATTCCTTAGAGTATTCCTGTTGTGACTGACTATTTTTTATCTAGCTATTTAAATGATACGTTAAACGATAGCTGTACCATAATGACAGTGATTCACGCCGATAATATAAAGTCATTAAATAATTCGAAAGATTGTCTATGTTTGTTACATATACGCTATCGTAGCAGTTGCCCGAATACTTGTTGATCTTACGGAATTATGAAAACATTTTTTCCTCTTTGGTAAAATTTATTTTTTATTGAATTAAAAAGCTTATTTATTATATCTATCTATATCTATCTGTCATTTTTAAATACTTCTGTCTAAGAGATTTAAATATTTAATCTATCACAATATTTCCGATGATTGATTGTTAATGTATGTATAAATTAAGTAATATAACTCAGTGTTACTTTTTTATTTCCAGTCGAGCACAAGAATCTGATGATGACGAAGATCAGATGGGCTCTGGTGCAGTAGTGACTTCAACTGAAGGTGACAGTGAGGATGCGGGAGGCATAGCCCGGGAGTTAGGCGCCAGATTTCATGACTTACGAACATGTTCAGAGCTGGTCGCTAGGCATGGAGCTGCTTTGCAGCGATCCCTCGTAGACCTAGAAATCCCTCCTACAGATACTACGAAACAGGTGTCCGAACGAGCCACGCTGTTCAGGATATCGTGTAATGCTATGATGAACGTAAGTACTAGGGTTTCCTTAAACTTAACGTTTTATTCGATAGATAGGTTTCATTGTTGAGATAAGAGTTTCAGCGACTCATCTTCACAGCTACATTTCTCTTGTAAATCAATTCGATTATTTCAAAGGGTTATTGAAATAAAAATAAATATAAAATAAACTTACATTTTTTATAGTAACCATGAAAAAGTTGACGTGTTGTTAGTCAATATGACGATACAACTATGTGCCGCAGTTGTGAACTAAAAATACAACAAAAGAAAAATTACCAATCCTTTTGTCGCCTCTTTGTTTCACAAATCCCTGAATAAGCGTTTCAAGTTCATAATTACACAATGAGTACATATTAACATACAAAATGGCCTTCATAATTAATCAATGATACAAATCTGACTGCACGTAGAATGAACATTATTAAAGTATAGTAAAGCTAAAACTTCAAAATTATTATAAAGATCAAAAGCAATAGACAAATTACTACTTTTGTCATAAATTAGTTAAATCCAAAAATATGAAATTCTTACTATAACTTTTAAAACTAAATACCTTACTTACAAATAAATGGACATCTGACTCCAATTAACGATAAAAACCAACATAACGTATTCTTGCACGTTTTTATAATTGCGATATAATTAACGCACTTCTTAAATACTACTTGCAATGATATAAATATAGTAGGCACAGACGTTAGATACACTGGTTGACTAGAGTACGAAAAAGAGTAAAAAAGCGAACGTTAGGCAAATGGTAGAATAGTTGGAAGTAGTATGCACTTAAATAATTTCTTTAAGACGTAATTTGGAATAATTATTCATTATATCTTTATCTGTGTTCTTTGGAATTATGGGATTATTCTTTGGAATCTCTTACATCTGTAATTGAATGCAAATCTGCACAAAATTAGTGAATATATAACCAATATTACTGATGGGGTCTTCACTCTTTTCAAAGCCGGAAAAGAATCTTTCAGAGAATTTGGAAGGTTGAGAAGGTCCAACCTCGAAAATTCTCTAATATTTAACGTTAACAATGTAATGGAATGAAAAGAGGTTGAGGAGATAATACACGTATAAACGAATGTTTTGGGTGTTTTCTCAAAGGATTTAAAACTAAGAAGTGATAGATGTGCACTGGTTAGTATTTATTATTATTGGTTTAAGTACAGACAAAGTATTGCATTAAAACCAAAGATAAAATATTTGTGTATGATGATAATTGTTTTCAAACATCAAGTTAATTTTAAGCAAGAAACTAATAACTGAATAACGATACAGCTATAAACATATATATGTTTTATTACATTCACAACTGTGCTGGTTGGCTCCCCCACAAGGTGGTCCGATAACCTAGTGAAGGTTACGGGACGGCCGGTCGCATACAGGGGGCAGCACCGGACCGACCTTCGGAAAATCGTGTCCTGAAGTGGACATCTTTTGGCTGAGATGATATGTATTAAAGTAATTGATTGATACACAGGCTTGTTCGGAGTTCATGAGCGCGGCTGCTGCGTCCAGTGCGCGGATGAGCCGCGCTTTGCAACATGAACGAGAACAGAAGATGCGGCTGCAAGAGGTGGTGGAACAACTCGCGCGGCAACACGACAATCTGGAGAAGACAGTCACGGCTCGAAACACAACACAAGCGGGTAGGTCTTCTATAAACATTGATCTATTATTTTATATTTCGTTTAGACTTCATTATGGCGTGCTTATACTAAAATGGTGTTAAAAAGTAATCTCAATTCTTCATCCAAATCTTTTTTCAAAAATAAGTTAGGACCGGTTTTATGACGACACGGCTAAACCACGACTTTTTACCTGGTACGGCTGCCTTATCGAAACTATATAAAGACTATTGTCCGATAAAAATAAAATTGTTACTTATATTGTTTAAGGAATTTAAAAAATGCTAAAATCGGTTTTCCTACAGACGGTCAGCCGTTCGTTATCTTGAGGATGTTAGTTTATACACAACACATGTAAGCTTTAATTTATCGTTAATGATAATGATAAAAATGATATATTGCATTTTAAATTAAATCGAGCCACTTGATAAATACAATTAGCAATGTTCAACTATCGGCAGTGAAAAGTAACGTGTTTTGTGCGTTTATAGATTTAGATTTTTTAATACTTAATACTAATAGTGTAGAAATAAGAAAACGCCCCGTTTCATGGTAAGTACAAACTAAGATCGATCGATCGAATAAGTACCTGTTTTTAATAACAGATGGCGATGCTCAGGAAAGTGGTCATTACTGTCGTATGCTGTCTGTCAAACGACAAAATAATAGATTTCAGACTTATTTTAAGTAAAATAAAAATATTGCTATATTTACAATTAGTGTGATCTCGTGAAGGGTCGGGCTAAAAGTGTTATTGGGATTTTCGTACAAGAAATTCCTAATTACAGCTGGAATGTATGGAATGTATGGAAGTTTGACCGTGTGTCACGCCCGTACATCGGAGAGCACGTTAAGCAGTCAGTCCCGGTTGTCGTGAACATCTATGACAATCGTTATTGGAAAGTCGTTGCCCTAAAAATATGCTGAGAAGAAGTTCAACCTACGAATTCAGTTCGCCCTCAGAATCGCAGAGGTTCGATGCCAGTTTCTCCGTGGAAAAAGTGACATTTAGGTAAAACCGGTTGAACTAGTAGCAAACCCCAAATAATCCAGAAAAATAAAGGCTAGGAAGAAGTTTTAAAATTAGTGTGACATATTTGTGACTAGCAACTCGCACGCGTTTATCTCGGTTATCGAGGTAAAAGGTAGCCTATTTTCTTCATCACGAATCAAAGTGTCTCCATACCAAATTTTATTAAAATCGGTGTAACAGTTTAACCATGAAAGCGTGACAGACGGACAGAGTTACTTTCTAATTTATAATATTAATATGGATCGCATACTATTCTAACCTGTATATGAATTCTAAATTTCTCAATTAAACGGAAAGAGTGCAATGTCGATTCATAATTTGCCTTCATTTTTTGCCGGAGTACACGTAGCTGGATCCTGACAGTGGCAGATTGTTCACTATATATGAAAACCGTTATATATAGGATTGACATCACCAGGTCGTTGTATGGCTTTTAAAGGAAATACAGCTTCAAGTGCTGCATATCCAAATAAGGACCACAAGCGTATTTTTTTTTATTTTTTATTTAAATCTTTATGCACAAAATTGGCAAAGGCGGACTTAATGCCGTAGGCATTTTCTGCCAGTCGACCTTAGGGCGATGCAGAGTTAGCCATGGTAGATGCACAGAAGTAACTGTAATTTAAAAAGGAAATATATATAAATATACAATAAGTAATACTAATATAATAAATAAGCGTTAAAATACATATTTTTACAATTATATATATATAAATTCCCAATAGTACCCATTTTTCTTAACACTATTAGTTACTACAAGGTAACGTCAAAACAGTTTTTTTTATCGTATTTGTCAAATTTATAACGACTTAGTACTCAAGCATGACATTGACATTTTTGTAATGATTATATCAACTATGAGGAGTAGACTACACTCAATGGCCAGTACCAAGTCTCCACATATAGAAACTAATATTCAGAAAAGAAAACTCCCTAACAAAAATTAGTTTTTGAAGTGAAACTTCTTTAGGCGCATGAGGGTAAAATTTTTACAAATGTAACGTCACGCAAGTATGTAACGGAAGTGTCGAAAAAGAGAGAGAGAGCGATCGAGACCGATTGAGAGAGAGTAAGACAGGGCAAACGTAGCATGAAGCAACTAGCGATGGAGTGAGAGTAGGAATGCTTTAGTCACAACAATACCTATAGAAATCGCGTCGAATAGTGTAAATATTGAAGAAAGAAATTAAAAAAACTAAATTTATAATTTATATTAATTTTCAACCCTTTTAATATTTTAATGACAATTAAATTCCTAACATATCTTCCTTTTTCCCTTCCTTTAATTCTCGGAAATCGAAAGTTTTAGATTTATATAAATATAGACAAGACTGATAAATTAGTTCGCCAAAGAAGTTTCACTTCTGACATGTGTACTTTGTACGCACGCACTTTTTTTTTAAATATAATTGAAGCGATGTCGTTTTTTTAAAAAAAATATTACTTGCATTAAAATTCAAGTAGGTTTCAATTAAAAATCTAGATTTTAAAACGCCATTGAGTGTAGTCTACTCCTCATAGTTGATATAATCATTACAAAAATGTCAATGTCATGCTTGAGTACTAAGTCGTTATAAATTTGACAAATACGATAAAAAAAACTGTTTTGACGTTACCTTGTAGTAACTAATAGTGTTAAGAAAAATGGGTACTATTGGGATATTTGTACATCATTGGGCCTCCGAGGTGATCCGACAAAGAACCAGGGTCATCGACGTAGCCCACAGGATTAGCAAGCTGAAGTGGCAGTGGGCTGGCCACATTTGCCGAAGAACCGATAACCGTTGGGGTAAACGAGTTCTTGAGTGGAGAGCGCGTCTCGGCAAACGTATTGTAGGACGTCCACAGGCCAGGTGGAGCGATGATTTGCGCAAGACGGCTGGCAGGAGCTGGATGCGAGAAGCCATAGATCGAACTAAGTGGCGTGAAATTGGAGAGGCCTATGTCCAGCAGTGGACTGCGATAGGCTGATGATGATGATGATGATTTCCATCGACAGGGTAGTTTCACTTCGGGAGATTTACGTTTAAAAACAAATCAGTACCGCACGTCGTAAAAGGCGAACCAATTTTTTAACTGTGACAACGTAATTTTGAAATTCTTAAACCTTACCACGCTTCGGCATGAATGGGCCGGCTCGACCGGAGTGATACCACGGCCTCACAGAAAACCGGTGTGAAACAGCGCTTACGCTGTGTTTCATCGAGTAAGTAAGGATACCGGAGGCCCATACCCCAATCCAACGCCCCCTATCCCCCTCACCATCCCCCTTCCCCCCAGGCCGCCATAGTGTGGGTCACCATGCTGCATTCGCATTGAGGATGGTGACCACCACTCTTGGATTCTGCTCATGCTTTCCATCAGGCAGGGCAGAGTCATTTTGGCAGCTTAAATATAAAAAAAAAAAACGCATTAAACTTCATTAGATTATAATGTATCGATGTAAAATCGTTACATCACAATCTGGCGCGCGTCATGAACTTTCCTTGATTGGTCGGTGTTATAGTAAGCCATTCTATTGCCATCGAGTTTGGTTAGGTTAGAACTTTTTTGATTAATCACAAATTCATTTTACTGCCATAACAATTTTATATAGCTAATTTTAAAGCTGCGAGGTATTTTCAACATCAAATGAATTTACAATCACAAAAATATAATACATTTGTCAACAAATAAATATGGCGGCGCAGTACGTATGCTCTTCAATTAATTAGCACGCGAGATTCGATCCGTCGTATACTAAAATTTTATATCACAGTAGGCATCATGACAGATTCGATTTAAATTTTAAGTTTAAATTTCACGTCAAAACGGACGTGACGTCACCATGTTAATCAGTGTCAATTATAGTTTTTGAAAATAGGTCACTCTATTTGGATATAATCGGCGATCACTTTTCGTCGATCGTAACCGAGTAAAGTGAGCTTTATACTTACGTGACGTCACTAGTTCCACCGTGTCGGCCACGCGAGTGATGAGGTGAGTGTTGCAGCATGAAGCGCGCGTGCGAGCGGTGGTCGCGTGGCGCGGGCGGG